>JAYMTH010003649.1:0-10656 GCA_036897465.1 Pelargonium australe | reverse complement strand
TACACACACACACACACACACACATATATATATATATATTATTTATATTAGGCAGTGCTGGACTAGTCTTCCCCTTTCATGGACTGATTGGACTCTATGCTGTTGATTGTTATTGATATTTTGGGTGAAGACTTTTCTACTTGCTCGTGCTCTCGAATAATGAACAAGTTCTTCTGATTTATGTGGTGCGGTATCCAGTTGTGTATTTTATTTTACACTTTCTTTCTTGTGTAAATCTTAACCAGTAGGCCAGGTCCTTGCACTGCTTCTGGTAGTCTTAAATTTGAACTAATTATATCCAGACCACTTTTTTTTTTGTTGCCTGTGCAGGGTCCAGCTACAGTTTTGATACGATATGTTTCATCATATTTCTTAGTCAGACTGATGCAGTTGAACTTTGTTAATCTATTGATAAAGATGATCAAAGGCTTGCATCATCACATTGTTTTGACTTCTGGGATGACAAGCTCACCTTTTGCTTGTATGTCAAATTCCTTGAATAAACCAACACCTCTCCGGTTGGATGTGTCCTTCCCTACAATTCAAGATATTAGATGGAATTTTGCACGGTTAATGTACTTATTTAACATGGCAGTCGAGAGAAATGTTGGCACGTAAGTGACGTTAATAAATTCACTTCATTTGTGCTCCTGAATGTGTACAATTATTTATCAAAAAATTCACAAGACATTTCAACTGTTGAGCAGAGTTTGTGGTAGTAGTTTTCAATTTCAAATTCACACACACACATATATATTGATTGTATGTTATATCTGAAAATAAGAATGGTATAATCTCATATAGGTACCATCTCTCTTTCCCCTACAGTGACGTTTTACAATTTTAAGTATAATAATTGATTATTATTTGCCAGTTAGTATTGGAATCATTGTTCATGCACCCATCTTGATTTTGAAAGGGTTTAGGATGATACTGGATTATAATTATCCAATAGGACTTAAAGGCCAAAATACTTCATGGGGTTATTACCCAAAGATGACGAAAGCTATTGTATCAGATTTGCTTAGTCTCGAGACTTTTTTAGGTGACGTAAGTTTTTCTTACTGCCAAAACGTAGTCATTCTGTATTTGAATACTATAGATTTTCATGTAAAAGCTCCAGAAGAGGTGTACTTTATGTTTTTAATGTCTTGAGTGCCTATAAGAATTTCACTAAAATCCTAAGTACATCACGGGGAAAGCTATTCTATTGGAACGACTTGTGGTTTCAAGATGTTTTTAGGTGGTGAAACTCTCTTACTACAAAAAACCATGCCTTCTGCATTTGAATACTAGAGGGTTTCATCCAAAAGCTCTAGAAAAGTGTATTCTATGCTTTTAATGTCTTTGATGCCTCCACTATATTCTGAACCTCAATAATATCCTGAGGACTTCAAGGATTTGGCATCTGTTAACTTTTGATCAATATGCTCACCACTGGCTCAATGTCATAGATGTTTTCCATCTGCTGATTGCTTGTCCTCTTGGTCTGCTTGCATTGAATTACACTATAGTCTTTACTTTTGATGGGTTTAATAATTTCTATGGATGTTTTGTAGGTTCTTTATTGCTCTCCTTGTAGCATGCTTCTCATTTGTTGTCATTGGTGGTTTCTTGTTCTTCAAGTTCAGGTAACCTACAATCTGTTTGTACTTTTCTCACTCTAAATGACATGTATTACTTTGAACTGTTGAATTATGATTAAATATCCAGCCCATGATTTTTAAATCCGTGATTCAAATCGGGAATCAGAATGCGAGTTTTATGAATCGGAATCGGGAATCAAATCAAATCGGAAGATTCAGGCACAATCACACTAATATGTTAAAAATAGTTATATGAGAAATATAACAATTATTATTAGGAAAAAGTAGCTTAAACTAACACAACTTAACAAGTAAAAAATAATAATGAATTGTTCTCAATACGGGTCGAGATAATTTCAACCTGACCTGCTATGACAAGCCTCTTTTGATCAAACATATGTGAATCGGCGTTTTGGCTGAATTGGTTGAATCGAATCAGAAACAGCCAAATCGGGTGATTCTCTCCTGAATCTTATCCATGTCTGATTCAGTAGTTATTTGATTCGTTTAGGGGGTGAATCGACTTGAATTGGGAATAGAAGATTTTAACAACCATGATCCAGCTCATATCACACTTTTGGAGTCAGCAATAAGAAAATTATCGTAGATTATAATTCTTTCATTTTGCTTCTAATTGTATTGTTTTTAGCATGAAGGGAGGATGAAGTGAGAAAAATATTATGCATCTCTGCTACATGTTCCAGAAAATGAACCAGCAAAATCTTCTTGTTGTATCACTCTTTGGTATTTTTTTTTTTCTGTTTTCAGGAACAATAACAATATTAGTAACAATGACAATAATCATAACAGTTAGAATAATAACAACAAAAATAGCAATCTCACAAACAAATGTCAACATTATCTTCTTTTTTTTTTTTGGACAACAATATCAAATGAAAATAATTTTGGAAATTTCTTCTCTTGATTTTATTCTGAGAGGTTCGTGACAATTTGGAGATTTGAAGACAATAGGTGTGAACCCTCCAGATGTACTACAAAATCGCCAAAGGTCATTTTGTTCTTCAATTTTGAAGACATAAGAGGAATGATGTTAGGAGCATTTGAAGTGAAATCATCTGTTGTTCAACCCCAGTGGTTTACCTTATTCCGTCTTTATGGCTCAGAGCTTAGAAAATAAGCCCAGCACAAGTCTCTCCATTTCCCAAAGGAAGAAGAAGCTTTAAACCTTTTTTTTTCATTATTTGAGAAGGTTCCTTTTCTATGGGAATTTGGGCTGATATACTGTTGCATGAGAGAAGTACATGCTCATTTAACAAAGACTTTCTTCAACAGTTTGCACCATTGCCTGAGAATATGGATGGTGAAGTGCTAGTTTTTTTAACACAGAGTACATACAATCCACATATCTCAAGTAGATTATAAAATAGCAACCATTTGGTAATTTCAGTCTTGACGTAATCAAGGTTTATTATATCTGGTACTTTTGTGCATTCGCTAATCTGGCCATGTCCTGTTTTTATTACACAGGAATAATGCACAGCCTCTGGAGGAATGCTTATGGGAGGCTTGGGCATGCTTGTGTTCATCATCTACTCATTTAAGGGTGTGCTGCCCTTTTTGCACATTTGGTTCACAAAATATAATTGTAAAAATTTAAATTATTAGGTATATTTGACTAATAACATCTTACATGACCTGCAGCAAAAAACACGTTTTGAACGTGTTCTTGGTTTTACTCTTGCTATATGGGGTATTTTATTTTACTCTCGCCTATTGAGCACAATGACCGAGCAATTCAGGGTAAGCTCTTGAATAACAAAAAAAAAATTGTTTAGTTAGTTACACATGGCATTCTCACGATCATCATTTGGCAGAATAATATGCAAAAGCTGAGAGAAGGAGCACAACTGCAAGTTCTTGAGACTGATCATATTATTATTTGCGGGGTAAACAGTCATCTAAATTTCATACTTAAGCAGCTAAATAAGTATCACGAGTTTGCTGTCCGCTTAGGGACTGCTACAGCAAGGTAGTTGATTCTTGTAAGGCCAGTACTAATTTTATCTGTAATCTATGTTTAAATAATGTGTTTTGTGTTCTAATTATTGGCAATTGTGGCTTCCCTCTCTGTCTTCCCACAGGAAGCAGCGAATCCTCCTTATGTCTGATCTTCCAAGGAAGCAGATGGACAAGATAGCTGACAATATCGCCAGGGATTTCAATCATATTGATGTTCTCACAAAGAGGTACGAGTGTTGAGTGACCCCATTAGGAAACTAATGTGTCATATTTATGTTATTTGATGGTAGAAGAGAAACCCTTAATATAGGGCATTATAAGAGTGGAGTACTATTCAAATATGAAACAAGCATAGTCTTAATTAGGCTTAATGTATTATCAAGAATTTCATAACTGTATGTAAAAGCTGGCACCAATACTTGCCTTGAATAGTCAATGCAAATAGATCATAATTCTCTTGGTTCTTATAAAGTATAAATTGTGACTTGATTCCTACATTTGAATAGTTGCCACTTGAACTATCATTTCATAACTGTATGTCAAAGCTGGCACCAATACTTGCCTTGAATAGTCAATGCAAATAGATCATAATTCTCTTGGTTCTTATAAAGTAAAAATTGTGTCTTGATGCCTACATTTGAATACTTGCCACTTGAACTATCAGTTGCCCGTCTGGTTTTCATATCTACAATTTTAAATCAATATGATATATAAATTTCAAACTGAAGTGGCTTTGTTCGTTTTTGTTCTAATATCTGGATCTTCTACTTGTGCAGCTGCAGCCTTACCTTAACAAAATCGTTTGAAAGAGCTGCAGCTAATAAGGCACGTTCCATAATAATACTGCCAACAAAGGGAGACCGGTGAGAATTTTATCTACTTAAAACAATTGTAGGTTCCTCTATAGTTTTTTCTTGTCTTTTATCTGAAAGATGCTCGCATCATTGTACAGTATGTATGGATTTTTAATGAAAACTTTTGGAGTGATGGTGCTACTGGAATTGCCATTTATTTCTAGGGCTTTAGCTTGAAAACTGTTGTTCGAGATGCATTGAGTAAATAGTGAGATGAAACAGTTTACCTTGATTTTGTGAATCATAATGAATAATTATTACTAGCTGCTCTGATCAATGATATATGGTGTGGACAATCCTTTTGGAATGGAGTAAACTTTTCATTACCTATAGTTTTACTATACTGAAAAACAACTATTCGACTCAGTAAGCTACTTATGTCAGGTTGAATGTACTGTAGTCTTGAGGAAAAGAATTGTAAGTCTGTTTGTGCTGATAGTGAAAATTCTCACGATTGGTCCGTAATTATAATCCACAAGAAGGCCACCCTCCATCATCATCCATTTCTGCAGCTTCTTACAATCCTAATCTATCACAAACAGAAAAACAATTCACTTGTGCCAAAAATCTGTAAATCCATTTTAATGAAGTTTATTGTTTACAATTCTTTGATTAGGTATGAAGTTGACACCGATGCATTTTTGTCTGTACTAGCCCTTCAGCCTATTCCAAAGATGGATTCTGTTCCTACCATTGTTGAGGTGTGTTGCCTATGGACAGTTCTTTACTGAAATCATTTGTGGTCTTAAATGAATGTCCTCTTTCATCATGAATGCAGGTCTCAAATTCCAATACCTGTGAGCTCTTGAAGTCAATTTCAGGATTGAAAGTAGAGCCAGTTGAAAATGTTGCGTCCAAATTATTTGTTCAATGCTCTCGGCAAAATGGGCTCATAAAGATCTACCGACACTTGCTCAATTATCAAAGTACTGTATATGTTCTTTAGGATTTTTGTTACCACTGTTCTATGGCTGAAAAAAGTAATGAAACTTGAAACAATTTATGCAAAAAATAAATTAAAGATGTTGCATTTATTGAATTCTCTATAACTAAGAGCAATAATTGATTTTTTTATTTACTTAGTTAATTTGTTTGACATGGCTCCCCCATTTTCTTTGGTTTGGTTTTGCACTATACTTATATTTCCCAACATAGATGCATCTGGTTAGTCTCAAATATAAGTGATAGGTGCTATATTATGTTAGTTTTGTTCTTCAGTCAGTTCTAGGTTGATGATGCTATGTAGTTGAACCTAACAAAGTTGCATCAGTTTTAAAAATATTCTGTTAACCAGGTGTTCAATTACTTACTAGGATAATGGCTATTGGTTGCAGAAAATGTGTTCAACCTTTGCAGTTTTCCAAACCTAGCCGGAATGAAGTATAGGCTAGTAAGACGCGGGTTTCAAGAGGTAAACCGTATGCAGAAAGTAATTTGTTTCTGGTGAACTTGAATGAGGTCACTGCCTATGCTGATTCTTTTTCTAATGGTTTTCCTTTCAGGCTGTTGTTTGCGGTCTTTGTCGGGGTGGGAAGGTATTCTTCCATCCAAATGACGACGAAATTCTGCTGCAAACTGACAAAGTATGTAAGCATCACTGGTTTCTGTACTTCTATTAAAGCTTTTTGATAATAAAAAATTCTTAAAATTTGGTTTGTTTGGCTGATAGTGACAACATTAAACCTTTTTTTCTTTATGATTTTTTCCCCTTCCTTTCTTTATGTTCAATGTATATATATTTAGTGTTAAAGTATCCTACATTGCAAGAATGTGAAGTTTGGGACCCCTTGATATACAAGTTGGCCCCCTTCCATCTAATAGCTTAAACTTTTGGGTTGTAGTAAAGTTTATCATTTAGCATTGGTTGATCACACTTGTGGAACTCTAAGTGTGTTTAAATATATATTAGTCTGAGCAGGTAGCTAGTGAGATAAATAGTACAAATGGTTTTGGATTGAGGGAAATGAAGGGAAGAGAACTGGGATTAATAAGAAAGTAAACTGAAGTGTAACAGAAGTGTAACAGAAGTGTAACAGAAGTGTAACAGAAGGATGCAAGTGTGCAAACCTAGCTTGTTTAATCATTGAAGTGGTTCAATCATTTGACTTTCATAGTCACATAAACATAGAAAATAATCTGTTGCGCATCTTGAACTTGTGATTTATGGATATTAGTTGTAAGTACTATATTTATATACATATTATCTGTCAAAGTTTGACATTGTGTATAACCTATTTGAAGTTTCTAGGTTCATTTGACTACTCCTTACAGAAGTTTGCCTGCTATAATATGAAATCTCTTATTACTGGTGCCAGAACTGATTGAGAACTATTAAATATATATACCGTAACCCTCAAGACGACTCGAACACGAGGTTTCAGTTGGGAAATCCGAGCCCGATACCGCTCACCATTTGAGGCTTTGGTACCGAGAAGACCAACGGGTGCTCGTTAATAATAATTAATTTGACCACTAGACCACTTAAGAACTGTAGAAATATAATGGCTTTAACCACTAAACCATGTACAAATGTAAGAACAAAGTAGCACCCATTACACCACTAAGAAATACTGGATTGTGTCATTATTGGTCATCATTCTCTTAATTAAATTTATTTGTAAAAACTAGTAACAACTTCCCTTGAAATAACAACCATGTTTCTTCACCAAGAAAATTTTAAAATCCCTTTCCTGGAATTTTTTAGTTATTACATTATCCATGATAAATATTTTCTTCCCAACATTTTGTTTCCTTGTGTAGATATTGTTCATTTCTTTTGTTCATGGGAAAACAAAACCAAAGATTGCGTATTCAAGTGTCCCTAGTGATATAGTTCATGAACATGAGAACAATGTGAAACGTCCAAACAAACGTTCTAAGGTACAACTCCTTCAGCTTTCTTGGCTGGCATGCACCTTGCTTTCAGAAACGTGCATACAAGTCTAGATGATTGTTCTGCTGATGATGCAGGCATCAGACGTGAATCTAGGACCAAAAGAATGCATACTTATGCTTGGCTGGCGTCCAGATGTTGCAGAAATGGTAGAAGAATATGATAATTATCTTGGACCGGGCAGTGTATTGGTATGCTCTTTCTTTTCTGGTGATCTTTGTACAGCATACCATGTTTTCACTTCACACCAATTCGCTTCACAGTTTTACAAATTTGCAAAACTTGACAAGAACATGCATATTCTGAGACTGAGACACATTTAAGATACACCTTGTGACCATCATTTCCAAGACATTAAGGCAGTCAGTGATCTGGGATGGATGCACTGTTGAAGAATCAATAAAGAAATGATTAGGAAATTCATGAGAAGTGTATCAGATTCTGCAACATTTTAGTTTAAGAAAACATTATGTGGGTTTCACACATAAATTTCACTTGAAAATCTGATGCATCTATGTTGTACGACTTGAGCACCTTCATTTCATTATTTAAAGTCTGAACCTGTATAACTGTTTTATTTCATGCAACATACCAACACCTATTGCCTTCAGCCGTTAAAGATATTAGCAGAAGCTAGACCATATATGCATTCCTTAACAAATTAAGTAACAACTTGTCATTCGATTGGTAACCTAAAAAATACTTGTGTCTATGTTGGGTACTTGGGTTTCTACTTTTATCACCCATATTCAGTAAATTTCTATATATTCTGTATGCAGGAAATACTATCTGATGTACCAGTAGATGACAGGAATAGAGCAAGCAGTATGGCTGGTCAAAGAAAACTAAAAAACATCCGGGTTTCCCATAGGGTACTGGCTCAGTACTCAATCAGTAGAACTATCTTATGCCTTAACGTCTTCTTCCTCTTCAAACTTTATATGCAAAAGTTTTATATGTTTTCTCTCTCATATTCTGCAGATTGGCAACCCCATGGACTATGATACTTTGAAAGAAACCATAACGCATCTTCATGATTCGGTTAAGAAAACTGAAGATATCCCCATGTCAATTGTTGTTATATCTGATAGGGAATGGCTTTTAGGAGGTAATGATTTGTGATGCTTAAGTTGGCTGGAGAAGGTAGCTTTGCATTAACCATGTATGTTCTCTTCAGATCCATCCAGAGCTGACAAACATTCCGCATATTCTCTAATCCTTGCTGAAAATATCTGCAACAAACTTGGAGTGAAGGTGCGTGTTATTTGCTTCAAATAATCTTTGACCATTATCTTTCCTCTTTAACTTATTTTTTATATTTGGATCTTGTCAAAAAAGTATAAAATCAAAATATAATACTCCCTCCGTCTCAAAATGAGGGTCCCGTTTCTTTTGAGTTTTTGTCCCAAAATGAGTGTCCTCTTTCCTTTTTTCATAAGTTAGTTATACATGAATTGCAATAGTATCCTTATAAGAATAAATATACCACACTTATTAATTTTTCCTTATATTTTCTCAATATAAAAGGGGTACTCATTATGGGACGGAAGTAGTATATTTTAGTGGTATTTAATGCTAGATGAGGAATGTTTTGTTGCAGGTACAAAACCTTGTGGCAGAAATTGTTGACTCGAAACTGGGCAAACAAGTAACTCTTCCTTCAGAAGACTATTCCTTAATGGCAGCGTTTGTGATTGTTGTTTATTTATTTTCCTCTCATTCTTCTGATGCACCTTTTGCATTCTCTACAGATCACAAGAATCAAGCCAGGCCTTACATACATAGCAGCAGAGGAAGTGATGAGCCTTGTTACAGCTCAAGGTCTTGTTTAATTGCATTCTTTGTGTTAACAATGTGTTTATACCATTAGTTTTGCTAATTTTAGTAATCATCCATTTCTGCATAACAGTGGCAGAGAATAGTGAACTAAATGAGGTTTGGAAAGATATTCTGGATGCAGCAGGCGATGAAATATATGTGAAGGTAAATGTCTCTTCCACGTTTATTTTGGATATTGAAGGAAAAGAATTGTTTCTTTGGTGACAAATGACTATCACCATTGAAGGAGTGCTGACTTGGTTACTCAGGGTCAAATAACTTTCCAACACATTAGCAGAGTAGCCAGAGCTTGTAATCTATGAAACTATGATGCTGAAAGTAGTAGTTCTGTACTTTGAAGAAGTGAGCATATTTGCTATGTCAGCTAATCATTATAGATTGCAGGCTTTTTACACAGTGAGGCCGACACCGACCACCAAAATTATTGGTTGGAACTGCAAGAAACTCTAGGCTAGCACTGACGAAAATTGAATTATTAATCTTTACTTCATCCCAACATGATAGTAAATATAGCAAATATTAGTTTATATCTTGGCAACATCAACGCCTGGACAGCATTGGTGTAGTATAAATCAATCATCTATTTGCTTGTGTTTCTTCTGACAGGATATTAGCCTGTACATGCAAGAGGGCGAGACTCCATCTTTCTCGGAGCTCACTGAAAGAGCATATTTGCGGCGAGAAGTTGCCATTGGTTACGTGAAAAACCATAAAAAGGTATTAAATCTTTCAAGTTGAAGTAGGTGTAGACATGGCATGCAATTTGTACTAACATTTACAATTGCAGGTTATAAACCCAGTTCCGAAGTCAGATCCTCTAACCCTTGAAATGACTGACTCATTGATAGTAATATCCGAGTTTGAAGGAGAACAGCCTATCATGATGTAGAATGCATGCATGCAGCTTCCTCGAGTCTGCTTCTCATTGTAGCCGTTTTCTTGTATCAGTTCAGCCCATCAAGCCTACGTACAATACAACCGTAGATTGTGCAGAATAGAATTCCCTAACTTGTTGCTTTATGGCAAGTATATATCAATGTTGTGGAGAAGACATTGTCTATATAATGTAAATTTGTCATATGTTCATTTTGCGAGGTAATATTCTTGTCATAATCACTTCTTTTCTTGTAGTATCTACAAACCTTATCATTTGGTATTTATGTATGGGCAATTGGTTTTATTCGAATTATTGGAGAAAAATTCATACCACAAATAGTATCACTATTTTTCTCGTCTATTCGAGGGTAAGTCGCATTTAAAGTTCGTCTCTTTTTATGAGTGTGTTGAGTGGGGATCGTTCGTCACTATTTTTAACTTTAATTAAACATATAGAACAATTTATTTTTTATATACAAATTAGTCCTGTTTTTATCTAGGGAAAGTTACACATACCTCTCCTCTTAGATAACAATATTACACATACCTCTCCTGAAGATCATGTTGTTACTTTTACCACCCCTAAGTTTGCCATTTAACGTTTTCCGTCAAAGTTAACGGAATATTC
>JAYMTH010003648.1:0-10656 GCA_036897465.1 Pelargonium australe | reverse complement strand
CAGGGCTCATTTTGGAGAACCTTTGGACTAAAATGGCACTATCGTCTAACATTTGGACTGCAGCGGCACGTTTTAAAGGTGAGGGACTAAAACGCCACGATTTGAATAGGTCAAGGACTAAAATGGATCTTTTTCCATGTATTTATTAAACAAAAAAGTTGTGAAGGAAGCCGTACGGGCCTTCTTCACTTAAATCCAACAAACAAATGACAATAAGATTTGATCAACCTAGAAAATACATGCTCTCTTTTCCTTCTATAAAAAAATGGGCTATATAATTGACTCAAATATACAGACTGCAACCTCTGGTTTATCATCATCAAAAAGAGGAGAACGACACAAATACAGAATTGGGCATAGGCATGCACTTGACGAGCCATTCAAACTTGTACATCTCAACAGAGCTTCTTGGTCATTAACCACAGAACTTCGAGGTCATTGACCAATATGGCTGACCGCTCAAAACTTCAATGGGGATCCTACCCTTGTACATCAGAGGAGTTTGCTGGTTCTTCGCTTTGATGGACCACCAGGGAAGAGCTTCATAATCCATCCCAAGACCCTTTCTACCACCTAATTGGATAAATAAAAATGTTCTTCCATTAGCAACAAATTTGTGGGTTTGATTCATCACGGTAAAACAAAGAAAATATCCATCATATGTATTATGTGTTTATGAATTAAGTGACTTGACAGACTGTTTATTTTCAACTATAGACTCCCCAACAAAAGGGAGGAAACATATTTGTGTGAGTAGGTAGCATAGCTGCTTGAAAGTTGATATAACACAGAGTATTAAGAATTCTCCATACGGTACCTCATCTCCTTCATCTGCATACACAGTTCCATCCTGCGTTGTATGAGAATCTGGAAGTTTTGCATGGACATTTTCATTGGCCATACTCTGAGCAGTCAGAAGCTCCAATCTTTGAGTTTGAGCTTCAAGTTTCCGTGACATTTCTTTGTTTAAATCCTTCATTTATAAAAAAACACAGATATGACCACAACATGCAAGAACACAAGATCTCACCAAATACACAACTCACATAATTATCTGTACTCATCATGCATAACATAGTTCCAAATACAGGAACTTCACATCCACAAACATATATCATATCAATTGTACAACATATAATGGCGTACGTTGCTCCCTGCATACATGTTACTGCAGCTAATATGCTAGTAGCATATCTAAGACTGCAGTGTCTCTTTTTCATTGCCGGGAAAACAAAAATATCATTTCATATTGCAGACTAATTGCCTGATTTGCAAGAAGCACTCTTTTGATAAAATAAACATAAGCCCCGTCCAAAATACTCCAAAGGTTTCTAAAATAGGTTGTTCATGTTAGCAAGACAGAAGAGTGAGTGCATACTATAAATATAGAAAATCACTCGAACATAAATGCTAATGGCATTATCACACCTTCAATTCAAAGAAAAATTACCTTCAGCCTTGAACTTTCAGATGACTTAGAAGTCAATGCTTGCATCAATTCTTCTTTTTCCAATGCTAACTGCAAATACGTGATTTTGACAGTTATATTCAGAAATCAACTCAAAAACTGTCTGAATAAGACACATATGTTCACATGTATCAACAAAAACAATAAGACTGGCAGAACCTCGGAAATTAATTGATTAATGTTCTGAATCGTTCTCATTTGATCTGGAGGAAGATTCACAGATGAATCTTCAAGGTTTAACTGTCCAGTTTCAGGCAGCAAGAAAAGACCAGGCGCATCAGTTCCAAAAGGAGCTGTGGGTTCTTGGATTTCTTGGTTGGAGGTATCTGAAATAATACCTGAATACTCTGCACCAATTAAATTAGTGAAGTCAATACAAAAATGAAGAAAAAAAATCACCAAGAGAAAAATAAGAATATTATTGCAAGGATACTATCAAGTGCTGACTATGACAGACACCTATCTCTATGCAAAAAGAACAGTTAAACTCATCATTAGCTTATAATTATAAGTGTCTCAAGTCAAAGAAAAAGATTCCCACTTTACACCAAAAAGCTTCCTTATTCAACAGACACAGCAGGTCCTGCTGCTTATAATCTCGACTTGTATAATATTGGAAAATAATAAGTATTCCCACATTGGTGGAAGATTGCAAAATTGAGACTTATAGGGGTAACCAAGCAATTGGTTTACCTTTTGTTGCGGGAACCCACACACTGTATTAAAGGTTAAAAAGAACCCACCAGGTCCAAAAACTGTAGAAAGTCTAATATCCTATACCAACTTCTCTGAGTATTCAAAGGACCTATTTTTAAATTATCTGTGCGTGATTACAAACTAAAAGTTACCTCTATCTAGATCTTCCGTAGACGTAGACATGTCTTTCTTATTCTCGGGACTCTTGCTAATATCAATGGACTTCTCGTTTGTGGAAGCTTTTCGTACCTTAGACTGCAACATCTTCTTCTCTGTCATAAAATGTCAAAGAATGAGACAGGTAATAATAGCATATAAATATTGGTTAACTTTTAGTTCCTAAGAGTGTTCTCCAAGGAGAATCGTACTTGCTTATCTAAATAAAGACAGAACCACGCAGCAAAAAAAAAAAAAAAAAAAAAAGGTCAAAACAAGGTTGGTATTCCCCACAAAACAATCAGATTATATTCATTGGAATTGCAAAAACAGAAAAATGATTTTTTTTTTTTTTATATCCATTTTCAATTAGTCTCATAACAGTTACAAGATTGGCAGATTTTCTGGATTTTCTGAGATAGATAAAATTTTCTTATCTGTCAACACTTATTGCTAGAGTGCCTCTGGGTTCTTCAAAACTGAATAATTTGGGCGCTTTAGAACAAGGGGATCTTATTTAACTTCACTTTTCATCAGTCACAAAAATCTTTTGAAGGAAACTACCGAGGCTGTTAGCCAGTCACTGAAAGCCTCTCAATATAAGGTCTTCCACTGTCCATAACTTACAATTTCCAAACAAAAGAAAAAACTATAATCCTAATTCTTCTGTGTAATGCAAAGTTATGGCCCCTGTGAATTGGGTAACAAAGTAATGTGAGGATAATTTTCATGAATAAATAAAAAGAAAATGTCAAGTCTGAAATAAAAATCATGTGACAACTTGACTATGAAACCATATTCTGTGGACAGTAATTTTTTTTTTTTTTAAAGCAAAGGTACCAATATTATTAACTAATCAAATCATCCATACAAAGCTGAGTTAACGGAATTGGACCATGAAACCCAATCCAACCCTCAGGACCCAAAACGCAAACTGACGACCTAGCTAAACTATGGGCCACCTTGTTTGCCGACCTTCTAACAAAACGAAGGGGTTGTTCTGCAAAACAAATAGGACTACACTTTTTTCTGTTTCATATAGGCTAACATGGAACTCTCGGTATATTGTTCAATGTGCAAATTTCAAAAATATGCATTATTTGGTAAGGTATAGATAAAAGTATGTTATAGAGTTACTAAGTAGCACCCAAAAGAAAAGTTTGCTTTCAATTAATAGAACACACAGAAGAAGAAAAAAAGTTTTTGATCCTAAGCAGTAGTATTATCAAATTAAGGGCGTAGCATACCACTATATACTGCAAGAAATGCCATACTTATCAAAAGAGAAGAGTGCCTACCCTCTTTAAGTAGATAGGACTACACTTTTTCTTTTTGATATATACTAACAAGGAACTTTCTCAGCACATTGTTCAATGTGTGGATTTCTCTTCAAGTAGGTATAGACTAGACTGCTATGGAATTACTCAGTTGCACCCCAAAAGAGAAGTTTGCTTTCTATTTGTAAAGAACGCCTACCCTTTTTAAGTAGATAGGACTACACTTTTTCTTTTTGATATATACTAACAAGGAACTTTCTCAGTAAATTGTTCAATGTGTGGATTTCTCTTCAAGTAGGTATAGACTAGAATGTTATAGAATTACTCAGTACCAGCCCAAAAGAGAAGTTTGCTTTCTATTTGTAAAGAACCAACTCAACTATACTCTAACACGCCCCCTCACATGCAAGCCCATTTTCGTTTTGCACATGGCCCATGCACGGGTCCACTTCTTGCCTTGTGCTGGAATTCAATATGGGTAGCGACATGATTCGAACTCGGGACCTTTAGTCACCAATGCTTTGATACAATGTAAAGAACCACCTCAACTAAAAGCTTAAACTTATAGTTGAAGGCTCAATATTAGTTTAATACTCTAACACTACTAATAGAAGTATAGAACACACATGGAAAAAACAGTTTTTTATCCTAAAGTAGTGTTATCAAATTAACAGCATAGCATACCACTACAAATATACAGCAAGAAATGCCATACTTATGAAAAGAAAAGAATGCCTACCCTCTTTCAGCGCATCAATGGTCATCTGTAAATCTTGACGCTCTCTTTCTAGGCTAGATATTTTCTTTCTGCAAAATTAAAGATGAATTAATATTGATAATGAATTGTGATCAACGAAAGAAAAATGAAGTACGAAATCAGAAATTCAATGCACAGTTCAAGCTTGATTTATAAACGAACCCCATCGAAGCTTTTGGACACCTTACGTAGAAGCAAGATAACGTCGTTTACTCTTATGCTTCTGGCTCGACTTGGAAATTGTAAGAGGGTTTGAACTTTGAAGCAACTTCGACTACCCAATAAACTACTCCCGTTATACATTTCCATAACATCAGTTAAAAGTATTACTACCTCCGTTTCATATTAAAAGTCGTTTTAGAGTCCAATTTTTGTTTCAAAATAAATGTCACTTTTCACTTTTAACAAACATTTACACATAACTTTCCTATAATGCCCTTTGTCATCATGACTTTCACATAGAATACGAAAAGTTTTTAACCTTGATATTTTATAAATGAACTAGCAATGATGATTTTTGTGTCTTTCAGTTAAAGGTATAAAAGTCATTTCTCAACTTTCCTTAATATGTGTGAAAAACTCTAAAACGACTTTTAATATGAAACGGAGGTAGTACTTCTTAGTTAACAGTACCCCCTTACATAGCTTCTAAGTTCTACGTCAGATGTACTCAAACAGCAATTTTGGAACAGCTGTAACAGGGACTGAATACACCTCTTTGACCTTTCTTTGTATCAAAATAGTCACTTTCATGGCTTCCCAGCATACTTATCGTCAAAATAACATGACTGGCCGCCTCAAAACAAACTTCATTTTTATTAGGGCAATAGCTTACTTGTCCCCATTTCTTAGGTAATAACTTACTGGTTCCCTGATATCTCAGTACAAAACTCATAACTATGATGGATTAGTATCAAATAATTCCATCTTCTTGAAAGATAAAAGATACCAGAATCAGTTTGTTTCTCCACTACAAAATTATTTGCAATTTTCCAGAACAGTATGAATATTTGGGGAAAATAGAAGTGGTCATGTTTAGCTACAATCTCTCCAAAACAGACTGCTAGTGACAATATCAAAGTGAGGTAGAGATTACTGAAGACAAAGTGAAACTGCAAAACACACACACACAGACATATCCCTTATTTCCAGTCAAACAAATAATACATACTTGCACGAAGAGATTTCAGCATGCGAGTTCTCCAATTGCCTCTCCAGCTTTAGCTCACTAGAACGAAGTTTAAGTGCCTACACAAGTTACAAGGAACACATTCAGTGTATATATATTGGCCGTTACTGATTTGTTATCACTTTTACAAATTTATTTATCATGCCCTGAATCATAATGTTGGTGTTAAGGAAGGATTCAGTTGAAACCCTTCATTCAGTTGGGTAATAGTTGTAATGAGGAAATAACATCAAATTGGATATGCTTTTCCACAGTACAGCATTCTACTTTGAATCTTTGATTATGCATTGCTAAGCATGTACAAAAAAATAAAATACAGGCTGTTTAGCCCTACTTACTACTGTTGAGAATTTAATACGCATAAAGCCATCCAACAAGTTAATAGTTGAGTTCTCAATAAAACCTAATGGGAATCAGTTGCGTAATCTGTCTACATTACATGCAGGGTTGAGTCATCAATAGCCTGCATATACCATAGTAATAATGCACACCCAAATACAAGACCACAATCTAGATTTGACATCCAAGACATTGCTGTCACTTTAATCTATGCATCAAATTCAAATCCAAAATAGAGTTCACAAACACAAATAATATCAGGTTAATTGTTCTACAGCGGCTGAGGTCAAATATATACTTTGTAAATTTATTACCTTCTCTTCTAAACCAATGACTTCAGAAGCCAACAACTTAGCACGCTCATCAGCTGCATTACATTCTAGTCGTGCATTTGTGTATTCAAGCTTAAAAGACTCAAGTTCTGCCTGAAATGTAATGAATTGAAAAAGTGGTTATTTACAGGTTGAAAAAATAAGGAATTGAAAGGCCATATGTGTTATCTAAAAATGAACACATCAACCAACCAATGAACAACTGTATAGAACATTCACCACACTTAGAGGAATGCCTGCACTGCATATGCATCCAGAGCAGTTTAGTGGTTAACATTACAACTTAAACAACCATGCCTAAAATAACTGAGTTAAATTCATTCCTTCCAAACCTCATGCATATTTCCAGATTATAAAATTCTTTTAAAAGATAGTAAGAAAATAATTAACCGTGATTTCATATTACCTAAGAAGCATCATAAACCCATATCAGAGACCAGTTTTAGATATACTTTCATACAGTTTGCCCTTTTTTCTTCCTCTTTTCAGAGATTCAATACAATTTTTTCAATCTAAAAAAGACACCCAAGATATTCAGTCTATCTAATAAGAACAAATGCCATAAAAACAACTGAGTCCATGCTCAAATCAAATGCCCCAGCTCAAGCTTAACGTAATGAACAACAAATAGCAACCTGTACACTGAAAATTATCTCCAAGAACTTTAATAGGGATCACTTATTAATGTGTAAACAAATGAACTTTCAGTAACGGAGAAGCATACCGAAACTTTAGATTTCACTACTGTCAAAGTGATGTGTTACCTACCAGTAACGGATTTTCCAAATATCTCTTACAAGTTAATTATAGAAGCCAAAACATTGATAAACAACAGATGCACACACACAACGCGAAATAATATATACAGAGAAGGAGATTCTCATCTCAAGAGCTAATTAATTCTTCATAGCAGATAAAAAGACAAAAATGGGAGCGATGAGATAATTATTACTACCAGCCGAGCCTTAATTTCCTCCTGCAACATTTCCATGTCAGATTTTAGCTGGTTGACAACACTTCTCTGTAGATAATAAAAAAAACAATTAATTAACTAACAAAATAACAAAAGCAAAAATGAGAAACATAGTACAAATGTATTAAATCATAGAACTTCAGAAATTTCACTGGAATTTCACCCCCAAAATTCAACGATATTTTACGTAAGAGGCAGGACTAGGGCTGAGTGATGGATAACAGATTTTGAATATTATCCGAAACTTCTTTCGGACATGGATAGTTGAAAACTTGTACCAAAATTTACCCAAATGTTGGATATTATCCGTATCAACACAATAATTGTTCCAGATTATCGAATAGGGTTATCCAAGATTATTGTGCATTTAAATTGGGCGGCCTATGATTTAGGCTTTGTAACACTACTTCCGCTAAAACACTATAGTAACAAGGAAATCCATGTTGCCACAGTTCAAGCATGAAAGTAACTACTTCTCTCAGTCACAGATTTTAGAGCATTGAAACAAGTAAGAGGTTCCAACAATGTAATACAGAGAATGAGATGAGATCAATGGTACGAGTTTTCAAAATAGATGTAGTCAGGTTATATAAATCAAATATATTTAGAGAAGGTCCATAATAATGACTAATGATAGTAAGCTTATTATATTTTTTAAGTCTTCCCTGAATTAAAGCACAAATCCCTTAGATAGTTGGTATGTCAGTACAAAACTAGTCATGGACCTTTTCACTTACTTTATTTGAGAGGCACGGGCGGGCAACATTAAACAATCTTATCTTTAAAAACTGTCTTCCCATAGTAAAAGACATAATCCCAAAGCATATATCTAACGAACTTTCAGTGTTACACGTTTGGTAGGCCACAAGTAACATAATTCAAAATCCAACCTGTTGATTATAACTGTCTGTCAGAGATGAATTTTCAGCCGCTAAAGACTCTGCTAAAACACGTGAAGCGTCAAGAGCTCGTTGCAAAGAAAACTTTTCTTGCGTCAAATCCTCAATATGCTATAACCAAGGGGGAATGAGATACAAAAAATTAAAATTACAAATACAAAAATAATACTATATAATTCTTGAAAATATGACCTTCAATGAGTTCACATAGTATAAAATACCTAAAAAGAAAAAGAAAAGGAAAAAGAAAAGACCTGTGGAAACATAATATATGTGCAAGCATTAACATGAATATGAATACCTGTTCCAAAGCCGCAAAATCTTCATTTTGTTTAGATGAATAAAAATCATGATTTCTATCCATACTCTTATCATTAACAATAGGCTTTGTAAGGCCATCCCCATTACTAGAAGAAATCGAAGAATTCAAAGAATTCTCAAATGCATTAGGAACACTTGGAGTCTTCAGCTTTGAAAATGGTTCAGAAGATTTAGTCTCTGTTGATGACTTCAGGAAAGCAGACGACCCTAGATCATCCTTGCCGTTAAATGTAAAGCCATTAGACATAGATGATTCCACTGGTTCGGTACGTTGAAAAAGAGACCCTGAAGAAGCTTTAGGCACCAGAGAATCAAGAAAAGATGGTCGAGACTTTCTATCAATTAATGGGGAAATTCTGGCATCAGAACTGAAACTTGTGTTTTGACTGTGTACACTAGGCAAACCACTGGAAAAATTACCAAGTTGCCTATCCCCCATTTTAAAAGTATATGGATCTTTTCCAACTTCAAGAGCAGACCCTCGTAGGTTTGTGGTAGACTGTACGGAATCTGCCACAAGACCCAAGACCCCAAAACATTAACAATGATCAGTTTCTCTACAAGAAGAAATTTAACAAAGTAAAAATCATATTAAAAAAAGTTTACAACATGCAGAAATATAAAAGAAGCAACACCTTCATGAAAAGAGAATGTACGGCCATTGTCCAATATGCTGGCATTATTGGGTTCAGTTTGAAGAAGAGTGTTCCCGGAATTTTGCAGTGAAACTTCCGTGACAAAAGCATGAGAAGTGCTGGGATTTAAAGTTGTAGAATCCTTCAACAAATTGTTCCTTCCCATTGACTGAGATTCCTCCATTCTTGAGAAACTAGATTGACTAAAAACGCTGTCAATGTCTTGACTTTTCTCTGAGAGAGGAGCAATGGAATGGTCAGATGTAACTCCATAAGGAGGTTCACCTTGGACTCCACTATATTGAACAAAGTCCTTATACATTTGTTTTGCTTCTTGACCATGGTCAAGATTTACTAGTCCAGAAAATCCTGAATCGTAACTCTTAAGTTCTTGATTATTTGTATGTGTCTGCACTTCATCTCCGGTAAATACATTGTAATCGTTAGTGGACAATGGAGGGTTAGTATATGTGTCAGTTAAAGAACTTTGTTCACTTTTCTGGGAAAAGTCAATTGCTTTGTAAGGAGTGTTAATTGTTAAACCAGCAAGCTCAATATCAACTTTGACAGGTCCATCAGATGTACCAGCTCTATCTGTCTCTGTCTGTCTAACAAGTTCTGTTCCCAAAGGCTTTTTCTCAAGTTGGCTAGCTTCAGGAGAAGGAGTTTGGGTATTTGACACAGCCTTCTTTGCTCGCTCTGCTGCTTTTTTCTTCCGGAACTCCTCCAGCTATAACACAAGAGAAAAACACTCATTAGAATAGGAGAACAACAGCAAACTCCTCTCCATCGATAAGTTTGGTTATTTACTTCATATATAAAATAAATAAATAAAAACTAAACATCTAAAGGTACCATTTACTTTAACAGCAAGGATAAAGTAGTTAAATTTATTAAGTTCATGGAAATTCAAGAACTGCACCCATATAGCTTCAAAGACAGTGTAATATTTCCAATGTAATCAGTTTTTTACCATAGATTTGAATATCATAAGTTATTAGTTATCTATCTTCACTTACACGGATTACAGGTCATTTACAAAACAGAAAAATGTTTAACTTGTTTATTAAGGGTCCAACACAGACAGTCAGCAAGATGTGTGTTATTTAGAGGTACATTTGTGGTGTAAAAAACTATTTGTTCTAGAATAGATTTGAGATTTGAGTTCAGCTGTCAACCCCAGTTTTTGTTTAGTTAAACCCAAAATAATATGCAACCCAAATAGGTTCATTTGCAGCTCTCAGTGACAATGACCACCACCAAAAAGCAATAACCAATTCCAGTAAAATCATAGTACTAGCATAGGCAAAGTAACACACAATTTTCTTTTGAATAACAACACATCAGCAATCAGGAATAAGTAGATACAAATATACAATTACATCCACAAGCATGCTGGAAGATCAAAAAATTATGAGAAATTCAGTCTCCAAATGTTATCATATCTCGGATAATGACAATTCGAAATGAAGTAAAATAAAATGAAAAACGAAAAACCTCAAACCCCATTTCAACATCTACACAACACGACGGAAATCACAGAAACAGAACACATACCCGGCGCTTCCCGGCCTCCAAATGCTCTTGTTTCCGCAACACCTGGGCAGAAGCCAT
>JAYMTH010003647.1:0-10657 GCA_036897465.1 Pelargonium australe | reverse complement strand
TTGGCACTCTTGACTTGAACTTGAAGCTGCTTTAACCACTTGAGCTAAGTGGTTGTTGGTGTCCATTTGATAATCTTGTTGGTGTCCATATCGACCCACTTTGAGACCGAATTAATTATTCGGCTCTTGACTTGGACTTATCCACGTGTCAGGATTGACTTAATGAGCTACATGTCACTTTGTGAATGAGTGTTTGTATTTATGATTTTTTATGACGAATCAGTACATGTATTACGTGTTTTTCAGAAAGAAAAAAAAAAAACAAATAATCATAATAGACCCATGTTTGAAATTTTGACCGAATCTATAAATATCCGCAACAACTTGTTGTTTTATTAACTATCAACATGTATATAATTCTAAACACGAATCAGTACATTCTCAAAGTTGGCCAGAGCTATGGCATGGGTCGTCACATTTTACTTAATGTCCTATTGCTTTGCTTGAATATGACTTATCTATAAAGAGATACTTTTTTTTGGTGATGGTTATGCTCCCATATATATTTCACCACCAAAAGGCAATAATAAAAAGTTGAGTGTTGCCTCTTTTTGGTTTGAACAAGACATTACAGCTCCTATCTTGAATTTTAAGTGAAAGATGAAAAAGACTAGTGGAGCATAATTGTGTTGCAAAAACTTGCAATTTACTACAAATGAATCAAAATGGAACTGTTGAAAATATGTATGTGATGATGTGGAGGGGTAAAACTACAAACAAAAAAAAAAAAAAAAAAAAAAAAATCAATAATTGTAGACTCTTGCTTTAAGTTGGTAGTATAAGTATATAAGAGAGTCTTGCTATAAGTTGCAATATGCAAGAGCCTTCATTCATGGGCCCATTTCCTTTGGGCTCGTCGACTCCACAAACCCATGATCGCCACGTGGCACTCATACAATCACTATATACGTGTTGGTTCTTCAATCACAAGATCAATTTGGTTTATGTAAACAAGAGACGAGAGCGAGAGAGAGAGAGAGCAGAAACAGGAAATCATGATGAAGATAATGGGGAAACGCATACATCTGAGGCAGATCATTCTCTTCACTTCTGGGTGGGTTAACTTATTACTATTACAATTTATGCATCTATATATTACAAATTATGTAATGATTTTGCATGGTGAAACACAGGCTTCTGTTCGTGGCGGCGACAACATATGACATACACAGATCCATAAAGCAGAACGAAACACCCCCTTCGCCGGAGCAAATGGAAGCCTTGCAACTTTATCTCAAATCCCGCCACCCACCACCACCTCCTCGTAGTAGTTCATGAGGGAGAGAGTTACCCCTTTTGCAGAGCTCAAAGCATATTTGCTTGCTAATGTTTTGGGGTTGACTTTACGAGTTTAACCCACCCAATTAAGCATTGCATTTGAATAAAATTTTAGTTACTGCCTTGGGGGAGAAGTCAAGATACAATTTAATTACTTAAGTTTCTGATATGCACATTTCTTAGTTGAAACCTATATGACATGGCAACCAGCTGATAAATTAATAATAACAAAGTCATTCCTTCGGAAACCAACAATAAGAAAACAAACTTGATTTTTACTATACTCCAGAAAACTCACAACACATCTTTTCCGACCCTGAGATCCAAAAGCTCTAGGCCTCTCATCCAACACAATGTAAATTGTCTGTTTCATCAATTTCATTAACTATTGATTCTACTCTATGACATTTCTCGGAACCTGGCGAGTGCCTTCTTTTGAATAAGAGTTTTGTAGCTATCACCAGCCTGCACCTCAAGACCAGGATCCACTTTCTTCTGCTGACTCCCAAGTCCGGCTCTATGTTCGATGGCCTGTGCTTGGACTGGCTCTACCATTCCACTTCCATCCTTCCCCAATCCCTGTGCATCAGGCAAGAATCAATACATTTGTTAGACTTTTTGGGATGCCTTTTTCATTCCCAGTGTCTGGAAAAGACATGGGCACTACATTTCCACACTAGCCTATCTGTTCTCGACAAAAATGGGGGGAAATTTAAACATGTGTTAGGGAAGAAAAAAAATTTTTTGAAAGAAAAGATACCAAGCCTTCCTGCCATCCCATACTGCGTAGCATCCGGTTGCCCACATTGCTTTCATCAATCGCTTTGTCTGCTGTGATAACCTCAAAATTTGGCGCATTGCTACTGGCATCAGCGGCCCCACGTCCTCCAACACCAGGGGGGAAAGGCATTGAATCCAGAGACCCCTTTCTTAGGGTCAAATCTAGATCTTGAAAGTTGACAGAATAGCAAACACACGATTTCTCACAAGTTAATACTCATATTTAGAGATATACCAACTGACCAATGAACTTGGATAACAAGGTATTATCGAAGAACAATCAATTGACAGACATCCAGGGTCTGTATGAAGATAACCATAAAAGACTATTGGTTCCTAAGAATAACACTTTCTGCTAATACTAGATTCTAATGACAGCACAAAATCAAGGTGCATGCCAATCAGAAACAAACTGTTAAGCAAGCTTACTTGAATTCCCAAACCCAAGGTCAGATGAACCATCTCCCGTTGAAGATGAACCATATAAGCTTCTCCTTTCAGCTGCACGATCCCTGTAAGTAGTCTGCGCTTGTTCCTTGTGAGTAGTAGCCGGTAATGGCATTTCTGAGAACCTTCTTTTGCCACTACCAGTAGCCGCAGGTGGTGTATAAGAACCCAATGCAGATGCATCCGTTCTGAAGGGAGTTGTAACTGAGGGCATATCTGCAGTTGTAAATGAACTTCCACCACTGGCAGCGGCAATGGAAGACGTAGAAACTCCAACCTGTGAACCTGAATATGAAGTATCTGATTTCACCACACCTCTTCCCGAGGCTCTAATAACTCCCCTCAAAGTGCCACCTGAATTGTTACTCACAGGCATCTGCTTAATCTGAGACTCCAAACCTGTTTGGGCCACAGGGATGGCTGCAGTAACTCCTGAACTGGATATAGAACTATCTCTCATGATTATTGCATCATTTCTGAATTTATTCTTAGCAGATTGCCCAACAGAAAATGTTCTTTCATCAGTTGAGACAGCTGGCTGATTATCTTCAAGTGCCAGACGGGTTGCTTGCCCCTCATGACTCCTTTGCTTCCACATTGACAATAAATTGTTCATTTTCTTCTTATTTGCCAGAATACTGCTCTTTGAAGCAAGTTTTATCTCTTTCAACCTCTCTTTTTCTTTCTTCTCAGCTGCAATTGCAGCAGTAGCAGCTGCCTGAACTGCTTCTGGTAATGAGCCAGGCTTCTCAACTGATGTAATGGTTGCAGCTGGGGCAGATATAACTACTTTCTTATTATTGGAACCATCTGGTCCCTTCTGTTTACCAGAAGTTTTCTTGTCATTCTGATCAGTGCAAGGGATGTACTGCTGAGTTTGGTTATCAAACGAATACCATATCCCATTGTTACCATCATAATAAAGACCTGTACAGTGCAATAACATACAGACAATGATGACAGAAGATCCTTCAAGGGATATAAAAACTAAGGGATATATGAACTGCAGATTCAGTTTGACAGTTTATATTAGCATTGTCTTATTAAGTTAAATAATCTATTTTTACCAGAAGCTTTTACAGTAAATAATCACAAGGAAAAGAAGAAGAAAATAACACACCCGTGTTTCCGTCATAGTAAAATCCAGAAGCAGCATCATAGTAATAACCAGACGCCTCATCCCACACAAACCCAGATTGTACAGCTGAATCTTTTTGAGCCGCAAGATTGTTCCCACTTGGCTCCGGGCAGCTAGTAGTAGATTGTTTGTCATCTGGATTGTATTCCTTTGGTGCCCATCCCACAGCATCATACTAGCAGGATTTGAAGGCAAAATAAAACAGATTGAGCCAGCAAGATAGTGGAAAGTACAGTGAGGATATTTGTAATATTTGACATCCGTTGCTTCAGAAAAGGAAGGGTTTAACGGAATGCACATTTTGTGAGGGCATTTGTACCATGTATATCAAGGCTGTAATTCTACATAGTACAGACTATGCACAAAGGCCACTAATCACAGCAACATATAACAATAACTGCATAAAGAAACTAGAGAATAAACTTTGGAAAATAAAACCAAGTACCTGCTGAGCAAATGTTGCAGCCTCAATTGCAGCAGCAGCAAGGCTGCTTGAATGTGAACTTCCTGTTGTTCCTGATCCAGAACCAAGAATGCTCTTTGCATAGGCTACTCGTAGTATCTGACCATTCTTCTCAAGGGTTGTTCCATTTGTTGCTTCAAGAGCTTTAGTGGCATCCTCAACCTACAAGACATCATAATATAGCGGTTTGGCTAGAAGATTAAGAAAATGAAACAACTTTCCAACTTTTCTTTTGTCTTCTTCTCAGAGTGAAAATATTAAACAAAATCCAAACCAAGGACCTAACTAACCTCAATAATATATCTTTTTGGATAAATCACATGGACCACAGCAGAAACTCATATTTTATCAGGCATATTAAAAAGCAGACTACTCCTTAGAGATTAAAAGAAGTCATGTGCGCGCGCACACACATTCTACCATCAGTCTTATCACATTCGTTATCTCTTGAATGAACAAATGAAGTTTTTTATAACTAAAAAAAATATATCCTAGTCAAATTTTAGGGCATTCCTTGGCAACACCATGAACCATCCAACATTGAAGTTGTCAATATAATGTTATCAAGAAGCTTATATGGTACAATAAAATTCCAGGACACATGTGATTTATCAAGAAAAAAATATTGAAGTTACAGAAATACTAAAGTTTGTTTTAAAATTCATAACTTCTAATAGCTTTCTATGTTTTCCACACCATGATATCCCAAAGAGCAATGTTTTTCAAAACACGCACCTAAACCCTAGCTTCTATTACTAGAAAAAGGGCACAAGGGGACAACAGTAAATTTCCAATAGATTGGACATACCGAATGAAAATGTACAAATGCAAATCCCCTTGAAACATGAGTAAATTTGTCTCTGACGAGGCGAAGATCCTGCAAAAGAGAATTTATAAATTATGTTCACAATATATATTATAGATAAGAGAAAAAAAAAAAAAAAAAACAGCAAGTAATTCAACAATTTTCTTACTTTAATTGGAGCATGTTTGGAAAATTCATATCGAAGCATTTCTTCATCAGCATTTTCATCCAAGCCACGAACAACCAAAACATGGGTAGGACCTGATAACATTTCAACTTAGCATATTGCACAAATTCAGTGCCTAGTTAGTTAAAAAGAAAGCCGCAGCTTTTATCAACCTGCTTCAGACCCCCTCTTTCCTAACGGCATATGATTTGTTGAAGCTATCTCTGCCGGAGGAGCATCATCACCCCGTGGCTCATTACACTGGATCAATGAGGAGAACGAAAAAATAATTCAAACTCAAACCAAAATTATATGCCAGAGAGTCAAATGATCATCCACATTCATTAAGTTTATTTATACTGTACAAACCCATATTATAACAATGCATGTTTTTGTCCACATCAAATTTGCGTTTGAAGACACTAAGAGGCCCCGATTTGCCATTTTTGTGACGAATCCTGTCAAATTTGTATGTTGGACATAGCACCAGAATCCTTTTTTAACAATGTAATTATTAGTTTCCATTTAGAGGCTAAATGGAAACTAATAATTGATGACTTTGCATGCTGAAAATGGGGTTGCAACTATTATTGTGTTTAGTCAGTCACGAAGACAACTTTGATTATAATTTGACATGCTACTTATTAAATTTAACATAACTGTAATTAAAAACTACAGGTTCAAATGAAAAATTACACCTTAAATATATTTTTTAATTAAAATAGTTTGCATGTCCCATGTTTTAAGCAATGAATCATGTGTACGTATCATGTCCCATGTCTGTGTCAAACTTGGTGCTTTATAGGTAAACACTGAGTGTAGCTCCACAATACAATGAACTGCCAAGTAATATCCTAATATAATGAACTGCCAAGTGCCAAGTAATATCATAATATGTAACAAGTACACCAGCATAGCTATCAAATTGGAGTCCAGTATCCACATGAAGCCACAAACACCATAACACAAGAGATTAGGTATGAACTCCAATCGCACGTATACAAGCAAATCGATAATAGGAGCATTGTTCTTGAATATACAAGTTACCAACTCTAAAAGTATTCAACCTAGTTGGGATCAATACTGAAATTTCAAATTAGTGCTGGTTATGTGCATTATGGCTCAATGAAAAAATTAAATTAAGATTTAGAAAGTTCTTTCATCATAGCAAATTGAAAAAAGATGGAAGTGGACAACAAACCTGAAAACACGAGGTTCGCCGTGCAAAATTGACACAGGCACAATAAGTGCACATCCAATCAGATGGCACAGCCATGCTTCTGTGGTTAGCATAACCTGATTTCCCTGCATTATCTAGACTATAAGGCCCACCTGCACCTCCAGTTGGCTTACTACTGCAACAAGTAAAAAAAGCAATAAATATGCTTGCAGAAACTAATACAATACAAGAGAAGCTCTTGTGTTAAAGTAGTCCCACTTCTAGATGCCAGGTTCCCTGCATAGTTAATATGTAATATGGGCACCTCCACTCGTTGCCATAGTTTTAAGCTGGAGGCTCTAACAGCTTACTAAAGATATAATGGCAGAGTATTATAATCTTACTAAAATGTAACTGAGGAGATTCCTCAATAATAACCTAAGGTAAAGTTGATTGAGGCTTAACTCTTGACCACAAGTAAACCATTAAAATCATGTATCAAATGTAGTAAAATACATTTCCATAAACTTAATGATCATAACCAGCAGCTTGTTTTGCAAAAAGGAAATAAATACCTATATTCAAAAAAGAGCTTCCTGTCATCTACGACAAGTCCATCATCCCCAATTTTTTCCATCATTGCACGGGCAGCACCCTGCTTCACAACAATACCCATTCATATGTCATTCATGAAAAATGTAAAATACAATATTGCCAGCTAAAGAATAAAATTTACCACAGAAGGAAAATCAATGAAAGCAAATCCCCGTGAAACACCAGAACTTCGCTCTTTAATCACACGAACATGGCGAAGTGGTCCCCATTCAGCCTGGTGGTGCATAAGATTACCAAAATGAAATCAAGAAAATGAAGTGGAATGATGTAATAGTATAAGAATAAAAGGAGGGGTCTGAAATTACAAGAATTTGGTATAGATCTTCTTCAGTCGTCTTATGTGAGAGACCCTTCACGACAACCGTAGCAGATGGAGCCTACAAAATATATAGCATTCCAACTAAAAGACCATTTACAGAGGAAGAAGGTGAGGAGTATACAAAACTAGGCAACAAAATATACCACAGAATAATTGTCACGCAGGCGTTTATCTTCACGGTCTCTTCGTTTTTCAGTCCTCTCATATCGATCGTCATCATAGCTGTCCTCTCGATGACTTCGACCATGGCTTCGACTTCGAGGGGACCTTGATCTAGGCCAATCATCACGTCCACGAGAACGAGAACGAGAACGAGACCTAGACCTAGATGTTTCGTGTCTTCTATGGGGACTCTGATCTCTCTCCCGGCTTAAACCCTTCTTATCACGCTCACGATCATGGGATCCACGCCTCCTCCAACTACCCTCTCTTCTACCACCTCTGTCATAATCAGAATCATAACTATGCCGGCCAGAATCATAATCCCTCTCACGACTATCCTCCCTATTTTGATGAGACGCGCGAACACGATGGTCATAATTATCATATGCATAATTATCACGCTCACGTCCTCCAAATCTAGAAGTCTTGTCAAATCCATGATCGCGGTAATTATCAACATTACGATAGCCATCCCGAAGCTTATCAAAATCCTGATATGCATCAATCTCATGATCACGAAAAGTATCCTGCTCATTGTATGAATCAAAATAAGGTTTCTCATGTTGTCTAGAATCCCTTTCAAGAGGGTACTCCTCTTCATAACTTCTCCTTCTTGATTGAGACCAAGGGCCAACTGTAGGTTGTGGAGGTGGATAGCTCTCCCTCTCCAAAGCATCTCGATGGAAGGCATTCCTAGGATAAACGTGATCTCTTGAGTACCTTTCATCCAAGAACCTCCTCTCCTCATA
Organism: Pelargonium australe; assembly: GCA_036897465.1. Lineage (NCBI taxonomy): Eukaryota > Viridiplantae > Streptophyta > Magnoliopsida > Geraniales > Geraniaceae > Pelargonium > Pelargonium australe. The sequence goes on along the minus strand of JAYMTH010003647.1, from coordinate 2,576 downwards.
CGTACTACCAACCCTGCCATGAGAACATAAGGTGGCATGGAAAAGAGAAGAAAATATGCAATACTATATAATTAAAATGAAAAGTAATATTCCTTCGAGAAAAAAAAAAGTAATATCATAAAGTTGAAATGTGCATTCAGAATGAAAAAACTAAACAATCTCGTATGATGGTTATACATACAATAGATGATGATTTAACTGCATGCCAGAACTCACCTGAAATTTGGCTCATGGACTGCACCATACCCCTCCAGCGCCTGTGGATTCAAGAGAATAAGTATGTCAGCAACAAATAATCAACCATGATATGATGTTTAGGCAAATCCAGTCCATATCCTCACTGCCCCACGGCTTTCTCTCATTTTTTCTTTAAGGATGAGAGGCCGAAAAAAATGGACAATCACATGAGCCCTAATAATTTCTTGTATTATCATCCCATATAGGTGATTATTAAGGAGGAAACCACAATTACGCTGTTATTATCCCATCCTTGCTTGAGACCATAGCGGCCAGGATTCATTTCTTGCAAATTCTTCAGTGTTACCCCTGCAAGGCTCTCGATGATCGTTCACAAGTTTCAGGAGCAGAATGTTTGGAAACCTTTCCTGTAATATATGCACAAACAGACACAGTTATGCCATGATGAACTGAGAACCAAGAATTCCCACGAACTGGCCTTGGCCTCCGCATTTACAACCGGAATCCTCAAAAATCAAATCCTTTCCAGAAATTCAGAAACACCCATTCTTCGAAAGTCTTAGCACACAAAACAGAGGGCCTTGATACCAGAAATCATCACGTAATTTCAAATATAAATGTTTGATTAATAGAGGGAAAAGTGTACTGAACAAATTAGACACAATTTAAAAGAATGCCAACCCATAATACAGGACACTTAAACACATTCAACAGCTAAAAATGAGAAAGGGCTTATAATACAGTGTATATGGTTAATAGCATCCCGACTACTATTAGCTTCCCCAACTCCACTCTGTAACCATGCATAAATTGTGCAATATGCAAGGGAAGAGGTGTATGGTGTCAACAGTGCTGCCCATCAACAAAATTATAATATGAACTTGAGCCTTTTTTGCTTAACCAAACAAAGCAGTCTTTAACAGACTATTATCATATTTTTTTATGAGCTTTCAGTTCAGTTGCATATAAAAATACCTACATTACAAACCAGAATTCTCCAAATAAAATGCCTTGATTATTTGGAGCTCAAACTAAAATTGAGGACTGCACAAGATTGGTGTATGGAACTATGAATAGAAACTAGAAAGCTAAGTGTAGAATGCCATTACTGCTGCCTATCAACAAAAAAGAAACTATTTCATCTTAGCTACTCCATAAATTTTCCTCAGATCACTGGTAGAAGTAAGAGCTTCTAATCCGTATATATGTCTTAATATATATAGAAAGAATGAAATAAAAACCCTTAATTGAGCACTTTTTGCTTTCAATGTAACAAAAGAATCAAAGGAGAAAAGTCAAGCCTTGCTTAAAATAATCAATGTTCTCCAATCAAAATCCCCTAATCACTTGCTTCTTCAAACAACAAAAATGCATGCACCTGGGACTAATCCCACAGTCATGATCAATCGATTCCAAATCACCAATTGGTTTCAAGGTATCTCCTTCCTGAACAATCTGATGTGGGGTTGTGGAATTGTTCTCAAAATGTATGGAACTTGAAGAAAAAACAGTTAATTTATAGGTATTTAAAGCAGATAAATAGAAAACAAATCGGGCAGGAATCAATGTAAGTTTCGTTGATTGGGAAAAAACAAGTTAGGGCAATTATCGGATGGACGCAATACAAATCGAGTGCGAGACGCGAACGCACCTGTGAGGTTCAAGCTTGGGGCTGAGCCAGTTGAAGATAGCTGGCGCTCCGATCTGGTAAGGTGTTTGGTCAGTGTCGTCGATCGTTCGTGTTCTTGATGTTGGTGTTGATGATGCTTAGGGTTTGTATTTCTCTCTTTCTCCAGAGTCGACTTTTTATTTTTAGGAGTAGATAACCGAAGGTGTAAAATAAGCGAACTAAACGTATATAGGGTTTAATGTAACCCATATAAATTACGCCTCATTTAATCGTTCTGCTTTTACAAATTCACTTGGATGGGTATAAGTAATTTTAAATGAGGTGTCATACCTCATTGACTTATCAAATTGCAACTGATATATCAATTAACTGATATACATTTTACCCACGTAAATAACTGAAACATATACACTTTCTAAATTGATATTATTATCTTTTTAATATTTTTGTTAGAAAAATGTTTTTAACTTTCAAATTACAGTCCATTTTGTATAGTTTTGGTTGTTCTAGAGTCTTCAACTTTATTTTGTTTTCTAGAAATATTTTTTGACATAAGTTTTTCTAGAAAAGTATAAACTCAAATAACTCATTTCAAATATTTAATTATTATAATCTAAATAACATTATTAAATAATACTTTGATATCACTGTGGTCTTCTCCTGCGTAGAGGCGTGTTTGGGTTGTAGCATCTTGGTAGCTGTGTGGATGGCGGCGGCGCCACGGGCGGCGCGCGGTAGAAGTGGAGGG
>JAYMTH010003646.1:0-10657 GCA_036897465.1 Pelargonium australe | reverse complement strand
TCTTCAAAGTTCTTGAACAATGATAATTAAATAAATAATAGAAAATAGTTAAGGGTAAAATAGTAATTGTCAATTTTTTAAGTTGAGGGTATAATGGTAATTGAACATTAAAAATTATTTTTTAGTAAAAAAGTGTCACATCAGCATAATTAACGGAAAACGTTAGTTGACTTAACGATAGGGATCTTCGTGGAATAAAATGAAAAAAATCGTACTGTGAAAGCACGAAATAAAGTTCAGGGACTCCAGCAGCATAAACGGTACAGTTCAGGGACTAGAAAAGATGTTTCTCCAAAAAAAATTCAACCCAAACCCAATCTCTATCACTACTCAGATCTGCTATGCACATTTCTGCTCCAGCACGACGGTCCTCACTCCCGGCGACGGTGGCTTTACAGCCACGACCACGCTCCTTCCTCCTCGTCGGCGTCCATGGAAGCTCGACATTGACGAGATCTGGAGGTCAAAGCTCCACGCCCATATCCGGTTGAAGCTCTGCCTAGCATAGCCTCTGCTCGCTCCGGGTCCTCACCAGAGCCTCCACGTGCAGAGATCGACGACGTGGGTCCGTGGCTGAGATCGACGGCGTCGCTCACAACCAGATCTGGTCCGTGAAGACTACGGCCATCCGGAGCGGCGAGCTCCTCCTCCTTTCACGATGAGCACCTCTTATTCATCCATGGACGCCGGCGAAAAAGGCGTGGCTCACAGCCAATCTGGTTCAAGCTCACCGTGAACCGCATGTGTTATAGTAACCGAGGGCCAACCAACTTCAAGCTCATGTGCTTAGATCTATTGTTCTGATTTTTTGTGGACATAATTCTGATTTTTTGTGTTGAATTGCTCATTTGAAATGAATTGTTTGAATTTCGCTCCCAATAGGAACTGGGTAAATTGTTTTAGTGAAGGGCAAGCAAAATATGGAACTTGATGATGTTGATTTTGAGTTGTGGCAATTGATTTTTGATCCTCAATTATGAAATGAAAGAATTATTGTTTTGAAAAGAGAAGCTTTGGGAGAGTATTGATCTTTCTTTGTTTGTTCTTGAATTTTCAGGCAAGTGTTTAAATATTTCAGGCAAGTGTTTAAGAATTATTGTTTTGGTTATGTGTTGGGCACATCACTCAGTTATTGGAATATTTCGTTAACTTTAACAGAAATTTTGGATGAAAGAGTAGCCAGTAGTAAAAAGCAATAGTTGAAGGTAGTCAGAAATAAAATGTGTATAGTCGATGGGTGGTATGTGTAGTTATCTCTGACTGTAATGCATAGCAATACATGATCACAAGCACATAATTGGATAAAGGATTCTTAGTACAATTAACCCTAACAATTAATACTAAAAATGTAGTAACATCAAACAATCCATACCTAAACAACCAAAATAAAAAGGTTCTTGCAGCATGAGATTCATGAGCAATACATACGAACAAAACTAAAGATATTTTATAATAACTAAATAACTACATAAGACATAGGTGTTAGTTACTAAAATTTCCATCCTTCATCAGAAAGGATGATGAGCACTCAGTCATGTCAAACTGGTTTTGGCTCTGTATAATGCAGAGGAAATGCGGTATGCCTCGAAGGGCAGAATCCAAGTATAGTGTTGAACAAGTTTTAATTTTTGTGGGTTAATGGGCAATGAGGTAATCGTATTCATAGTCTTTGTTTTCTTCTCCTTTTGACTTCAAAAATCGTTTCGACTTGAAACACATCAAAACAATAATAAAGACCTAAATCGCATTTGGGATCCTCGTATCCCGTCATAAAGCAAGACCAATCTATCCTCAATGCAAGTGGTTTGATTTTGTGATTGATAACGCACAAATTTCCTCCACCTAACATTCTTAGTCATACCCTTCACGGGCTTAATCGAAATTCTCAAGATTTCAGACCCGGGATCGGACAGTGCATCCAAATCAACGAAAGAGCAAACAAAGAAATCATTTCTCTTTCAAAAGGTGTGTTAACAATTTAGAGTAGCTGAGGTGTGTAAACTTCGAAAATATAAGGCCCTCGCGCAATGTAAACGAAGAATAAGGATGGATAGGAAGGAAACTAAGCTCAAACGAGGACCACTCAACGAGAGGATGATTTTCTTCCATCCTCTGTTGGGTTGATCCCCAACTGTGATTGATATCACCAAATTGGTGCCAACAGCGTGGCGGTTCACCAAGAAAGGATCATCATAAAGAGACATGTAATCTCTTTCGCGACCGAAAGCAGGGTCGGGGAGAATTGTCCACGAGTTTGACTCGAGATCAAAGCACTCGAAATAAAGGCTGCGGTCATAGCCATCGGTTCTGCGATAATGATTATTGGTAAAAGAATTGGGCATGACATAAATTTTACCGTTCATGGTCCAAGCATTAGGCCATTGCTTCCTGGAGTTGAGTTTCGAGGACATCTTCACAATCTGAGGATAATTTGAGGTGGAGGCAGTTGCTGCTGGACGGAGACAAGTCCGGCGACCGTGTAGCGTGGCTCCAGCCAATTTTGTTGGGATACAAATCGGGTGGCATAAAAGTGAGCTTTTAGGTCAAGCTTGTAGATACAGTGGTTATCAAAATGTGTAAAACAGTGGAACAGGAATCTACTTGTATTGTGGTTCGATTCCTGGTTCCTCTCAGGCAAATCAACTGCCATCGGCAAACTTGAGATCTTCTGCTCCGGCGATACAGTGTAGAACGTAGAGCATAAGTTGAATTCATCGCTTCTTGCACAAGGCAACCCTTTTAAGTTTGACTAAAATAAATCTAAATACATTAGATACTGGCACCCGACTTTTGCTCAACCTGGAACCGACCCAACCAACATTTAGGTTGGCTTTATCTTGTAAAGTTCCAGTGCAGGTTGGACCAGGCAAACTTGTACGATTCAACACATTTTGTGTCAGAAACTGAAACACGATCAAAACTTTTGGCTCATATTATAGTTATGAACATGACACGAGTTCAAACCGATCACGATCTAAACTGCAGGCCAAATTTCCATGAAATTGAAACGATTGGGACACAGCCCAGAAAGTTAAAAGTTAAAGGTGGGCCTTGAAAAAACTGAAACTGGGCACAAGTTTGGAATTAAATTAAATTGATGGTACAATTAATATATAATGACTTTCTGGCGTTTCAACACAACGCGGTATTTGGATTTTAAAAAAATGGCATGAATGAGAATCGAGAATGGAAAATTTTCCATTCCAGAGCTGTTCTCATAACCAAATTCTTTTCATCCAAACACAAATAATTGGAATTTCATTTCCATTCAGATACTCGATTCTCATTCATGAACAAAAATTGTAATCCATAAGCTACCTCAATTCTGGATCCGGAGTAGGTTCTGATCATCTTCGGAGGAATCCCATTGCTTGGTAGACATTATTAACAGTGGCATCCGCTATATCTGCAGCTCTCATAGCCCCTTCTGCCAAAATTGAATCCAAATACGCCGGATCAGAGATGATTTCCTCGTAGTGAGTCTGCAAAATTTGAAACCAATTGATGATCAGTGATTAACTGAATATCACCAGCGGAACACAACTAGTTAACTTTCAGCAACTAACAAGATCGGACATCACGTCAAAATATACACACAAAAAATGCACCACAAATATAGAAATAACAATGCAAAATTAGATGCAACATGCAGAAAGCATTTTCTGACTCAGCAACTCGGTCATTCGAGTTCCATCCATAATGGTGCCGGTATAAAAGTAGACAATGCATGGGTATCAAAAAGAAAATTAACACGAGATTTGCATGAAACTTTCATGGGCACCAACATGAACTCAAAAGAGTCAATAATGTTACTATGCAAGGGAAAAAGTGATTCAACGAAAGAAACAAGATATATAGTCGGATAGTCCATCTAATTATGTTCTGCAATGGCCTCAAAATAATAGAACCGATCGAGTTAAACTAAAAATACTACATAACCCCTAAAGAAAAGAAAACAAACAACTTCCCGATAAAATCATTAATTAAAATATGTATCTTTGGTGAATAACTTCATTACAGAAAATGTACATAAAAACAATATTGATAACCATCTGGGATTTGATACAGCAGTCAATACTCTTTCAACTTCACCAATCACCACATAAGCATTGATTTGTATTAATTTACGAATGTAAGTATATTGTGCATTGACATATTCATTAACTACGTAAACGAGAAAGTATATTCTAAGCCCGTAACACAAAAAATCCTCTTTGATCTATTAAACCATGAAGAATTCATATCAAATTGACATAGCAAGTAGGCCCCATATATCAAAAAGCCCTAGTTACCAAATTTTGTAAATATGAAGAAAGAAATAGGAGATCCCAAAACAGAAAGATGTTTGAACTTTCATGTAAGTCCAAATTAAATTAAACTTGCAACATAAACTACTGGTAAACGGCATCGCCTTTTATTGTACAAACCTGGATGGGATGAAGATGATCAATCAAGGCGTCCGTTAGAACAGTTTTGAAGGAACCCCAGTTCATATCTTGGCATTCCCGTGCAACTTCCTGTTACAGAAATGCATTGAATGAGGCAAACATTCTAAGTCATGTTTGTAAAGTTAAATGGAAGAATCATATGCTTGTGAAGCCTAAGTTTGACCTGATATATATCTTACTCCACAAACAATGCTGTCTATCCAGATTCCTAAATCTCTGAGAGGTGATCTCACATCAATTTCATTCATTTACGGGAACCTAAATGGCTAGATCATGTATTATAAAACTGTATACATCTCATTATGTTCAGCGAATCAGGTGTAGTATTACTGCTGAGAAAAAATGTACAAACATCAACTCAGTGCATACAAATTCATAAAACCCCTGATGCTCAAATAATTCATGTATCGATAAAAATACCAGGAAAAAATCATGAGGTTCAAACAGTTAAGCATGAGCACATCGGACAATGGGCAATAAGTGAAGCACTACAGAACAAAGCCAACAACGGGAGTATTATTACCTCTTTTGTCTTGCCTGAAATGAGATGATATATTGTGAGAAGATTATGGCATTCAGGTCTTTCAAGATTGTCGAATTCCAGGCTGAAGAAATCACGAGAAGAAGAAAAAGCACATCAAACAAAAGTGAAAGACTTCAACGGACATTTTTACATACATTATCGTGTAAGGAAAACTTTTTCTTGTAAAATATGTATATGAAAGAATTTCTGGTTAAAAGGATCCCAGCTCAACAGAACAGAGTATGGAAAAGAGTAGAGCACCACAACATATAAACATAAGGAAATTAGTGTTAACCCAGTAAATGTGTCAGTTTTGCAGCGTTTTATCTTGTTTGCTATTACCTGCAAAACAAACAAGCAATCCTCTGTGACATCAAAACGGATAATTAGATGCATTCTAAATTGTTAATAATGTTATTACACTCATTAACACTACAAAGTAACAGAAAACTAAATTTTAAGGCACATAAACGCAACAAGTAAATATACTCACATCTTTTGAGTCGAGAAGATTGATTCTGGACTGATCGGAAATTGCAGATTTGGACATCTAATTTGAATTCCATGTACAATGTCAGGAGATATTATTAGAAAAAACTTCTATAAACAAAAAGAATTTGGGGTATCTTGGAGAAAGCTATCCATGAAGATTATTAACTTACACTAAATAAATGTGATGATAGTAACTAGAATGATTTACAATGATTAAGTATTCAACTGGTTCATTTGGGTTCTCTTGGTTCAAAGCTAAGAACAAAATACTCAAACAAGTGTCTTCTCTAGGGATAGAAGAAACAAAATGACTCAACTTCTAGGGAATGGCTTGGGTAATTTACAACCCCTTCCTCTACCACCTTTGTTGTGTAGAGGTGACCATTCCAAGGATCCAAAGACATTTCTGTCGAGGTGTCTACGATGATAAAGTTACTAGGAAAATGCAACATTAGCAGGCAGACCTCTTTGAAAGCTTGCATGCTTAGAGTTCCAAGTTGCCTATATTTCCATACCCCATGTGAATTAGTTGAAGTAGGAATCTTGACGTTTACTATTTACCAATGACATGAAAAGCATAGACATGTCAAGCAAATGTCATCATCAATTTTGCAGACAAAGACAGGTGATGCTCACAAAAAAATCTGTTAAAATTCTTCTAGTTTAAAACTAAAAAGAATAACAGAGATAATGAGTAATAGCTGATAGATAATGTGGGAAATATTCCAGGGGCCTGTTTTACATTTTGGCAAATTAAAACTTTAAACAAATTCAGTTACAACAGTGTCAGCTCCAAATACAAATAGGAAAATGGTTGGACATAGCATGCACAATGAAGTGGATATAAAACTTTTTTCTGTTAGATTCAATGATTTCTGTACACTGGAAAGAAACATTAAGTCTACCATGGTTCATCAATTTGAGACATAAGAGTAATTAAGCAAATAAAAATATAGAGAACCTCGCAGAAATTATATGCTCAATTTAAATAAATGAAATGCTTAAAACCTTGGAAAGACCATCAGTGAGGGACATAACTCGAGCACCAGCTGGAGGTATTAGAGGCTCTGGAACCTAAATCAGAAGACCATTCAGATCAGATTCATGCCATACCTTACAGTTCACAAATTCAAACTGGAGAGAGTTAAAAGACATAAAAAAAAATTACCTTGAAGATGGTACCTCCACGCCTAAAACAAGAACATGGAAATTGAATGGTCAAGCTTTTTAATTTGGAAATAATAAAGTCCAAAAGATATGAAATGTTCACCCTCTACAAGCAAATATTTCTAAACCCCAAGTCAATAAAGATATATTTTACCCTCCCAATTTTTTCCACTTCCTTCCTCCATATAAATAATTGATGCGTTCGGCCAGCTCACGGGTCAATTCCAGATGCTGCTTCTGATCCTCACCAACAGGTACAAAATCAGACTGCAGAGGCAAGCTGCAATGTATAAGAATTGTGCATACTCAGGATTATTATCATTCTTTCCCAGTACAAAGTCCATTCAATACATGATTTTATTTTAGCCAAATGCACAATTCATAGGAGAGGAATATGTTTATTCTCAACACTTATAAAATTTACCAAAAAGAAAGTTAAATAACCAAATATATTAGAACGAAAAAAGTTACAAGAAATAAAATCTATGCATCTCTGTCATACGAAGCAACATGTTTTGAAAACCACCTGATATAAAAGAATATCAGAAGCCATCAGAACAGGATATGTCAAAAGTCCAACCCCAACATTTTCATCCCCCTACAGAACCAAATCCAAAAGAACAAAGTTACATTAATATAAAGATGTCATAGAGTCTACGGGAAATATAAATAGTAACAGAGAAAATTGCAAAATGCAGTATCTCCTAGAACAAGCTAACTGTCTCAAGTTGTATAAAACTAAAATACATACATAACTCATATAATGATATCAACAGTCACAACAGCTAATGTCAAATCAGTATACATCTAAAACCATAACTAATATATATGAGTCAGAATGTGTCTTCATATATTATGCAGAACCAAAATGCAAAGACATAGATATCCCACAGCGTAAGAACTAATATCCAAGTGATATGAAAACCTTTAGAATAAAGACAACAACAAAAAAACACTATATTCACTACTAGAGGTGCCCCAGATGCTCCAACTTATATTTCTCAATGACGAAGAGTGCAGATATTGAAACTACTAACGTGTGAAAACATGAAAATTGTGAGCTAAGTTCAGGGGTCATCAGACAAGAATGTGAAGACTTCATGGCATTACCCGTCATAAACTAAGGCAAGTTGTATGTGGAAAATAATAGCATATATCTTTGGGAAAGTTGAACTGCCTTGTATAGATTCATGTGTGAGGATAGGAATCACTATACATAAGAAATATGAGCTACAAGCCTACAACACTAAGCATAAGGAGAATTTAAAAACAAACCGTCTTGCGGGATTTCTCTTTGAACTGAATCATTCTGTTCAGCCAACCAATAGGTGTGGCAGCACTAAGTAACCACATTAATTCAACATGGGCACGAACATGTGATTGCACAAAAACGGAAGCCTGCATTCTCGAATCATAGTCAATTCACAATCAGAATGAAATATCTAACATAGATTTTAATCAATATAGCAAAGGATGACAGTACAACAGACCTTAGAGGTATCCACCCCGCATGCCAGATATATGGCAGCTGTTTCCCTCGTGGCTATGGATAATTGTTTTGTGTCGTATGGTAGCGTAATCTGCAATTTAAAATATTTGTCGCAGATGAAACATGGCACATATTTCCAACCAGAAACAAGACAAGTATGAAAAAGTTAACTTTTTGTTCCCTGAAACCGCAACAGGATGGTAACACTCCCCAAAGTCTAAACCTACCACACCTACACCTGCTTAGATTTAGTCCAATCTAATATAAAGAGTGGAAGAGAGACAACACCATGATGTAATTTTAAAACCATTGATCAAATTCTGTAACATACCGCATGGAGGTCCACAATGAAGAAGAGAGTATCATATGTATTCTGCATAATCAAACACATAGTATGATTCATCAATCACATAATAGGATGGATACTTTTCTGTATATTAAAATAAAACCAAAAAGTTATTATTTTTCCTCAGTACGTTCTTAGTAGTAACACTTGAAATGTTTGAACAAACAACTTTATCTACAGTTCATCACTGAATATGGCACCATAGATAATAGTAGTCATTCTCACATTATACAACATGCAATCATAAATTGCATGCACGTATATAAGATGATTTTCATACCCAATTTAGCTTCAATCCCTTCCATTGACTAGGAAGATAAAACAAAAGTATGAATCTAAATGCCTAAAGGAAAAGACGTAAACATAAATTCAAGTGCCATAGTGCACTGAACTGTCTTGAGAAACATATAGAGATTAGAGAGGAAAGTAATAACTGACTATAGTAGATTAGAACCAATCCAAATGGTAGTTTGATGTCATCTCATTTACAAGTACTCAAAACGATATGAAAATAGTACAGAAATTGTTAGCTTGAAATGACTCATCTTGATTGTTTCGGTTGAAAAACATGACATTAATACACAGGTGAGAGGTCAAACCTATGTTGCACAAATACGGATACGTAATTCGTCATACGATACGGTACGGATACGAAATACGTCATTTTTACAGAAACTGGAATACGATACGCACTAATACGTTATGTAAAAATATGAAAAATATATTTTATACAATACCTATTGATTGTAGAAATAATAAAAATAAATACAATTAAGAGCAATTTCCTAATTACATTTAATAATGTAGCAATTTCCACAATTGTTACAGAACAAATTACTTATTTAAAATTCCAAATAATATAAAAAAGATAAAATACTTCATATTTCTGCCTATTGAGACGCACAGTTGTATCAGAATAGGTTTCCTTCTTCTTTTTTGTATCAGAACAGGTTTTCTTCTTCTTTTTGTATCAGAAGATAACTAGTGGGTTTCAACCGTATCTTTGCGTTTTTTGCGCGTATCCGTACGGAATACGTGCAGAATACAAAAACGTTAGGGTAATTTTGCGTATTGGTGCAACATAGGGTCAAACTTCCAAATTTTAGATACCAAGAATGATTAACGATGGTATACGAGATACAAAGTAATCTATACTCTATAGCCTAATTAACCAGCTAGAATAATTGTTTTTAGTTGTTGCATCAATAGTCGCAAGAATAGTACACAAAACCAACTACAAACAAGTGTAAATGGTTTTTCCATCGCAAATGATATTTAGGGGAAAAAATGTTGCTGAACTCCCAAAGGAGCAAAGAAATGATGACTGACGAAAGCAACTATTATGTCAACTGTGATGAAAATATTCCACAAACTTCAACTATGAAAATTTATCTCAAGAATCAGAATATTTTTCATATGGCGATATCATTATCATTCTTCGAAATAAATAACAAATATTACATCCAACAATTAAAAAATAGTAGAGTCACCAAAAACCTGAAGAGGAATCCAATTTTTAATGGCGCCAAGGTAATTTCCAAGGTGGATAGATCCTGTAGGCTGAACACCAGATACTATTCTCTTCCTATAAAAATAAGGTTCAACATTACTAATCACGCATATTGTAGTTAAGCATATAAAAACTGGTGTAGTAGATTAAAATATAATAATGTAGAGCAGGTTGTCCAAAAATAATATCATTACAATCCACATGTTCATTTACATCTTAAAGCTATAGTGATAAGTGATAACAGATAACTATACATAACTCCATGAGGTGTTGATAATTGGACTTGACAGCATGGTATTTTAGCAATTGTGTATGATAATAAGCTAGATTACCAAAGTTCACAATATGCAGCTTTATTATTGTTCATGTCAAAGATAAATTGGTGCCAAAGACATGGATATACATTAAAAATTGAGTAAATTTAACAATAGTTCTGTATTAGTAGGACAAACCATTAGCACTCATGTTCCAAGGAAGCTTCCAAAATCTCTTCTACCATTTTATATTCTCATCCTGACTCCATGAACTCTCAATATCCATAACTTCATTTCTAGGGTCATACAAACAATGGTAATAGGTTTATTTTAAAAATCTCCAACAGATAACACAGTGATGAAATTAATCAGTAAACATGTCTTGGTAGAAAGAAACTCAACACCAGTGAATTGGCGACCAGGTTAGA
>JAYMTH010003645.1:0-10658 GCA_036897465.1 Pelargonium australe | reverse complement strand
ATGGGCAACAAACTGTTCCCACTTACTTTCCCATCCAAAGATTATTTTGATGAGATGAAGAGCTCAAACTGGGCATGGCTCACAGGCTGCTTTTACAAGTTCTTCGATTGGGAGCCCTACAACCTTGCCGGAGGCAGATTCTGTTGGATTTTCATAAGAGGTATACCGGTCCACCTTTGGAGCATAGATACAATCACCAACCTGGCTTGTCTCAACGGTACTTTGCTGGATATCAACCCTCCGTCCATGCAAGGGCACTTCCTGGACCAAGCACAAGCCCTAATCCACACCAGCAACATGCTACCAATTCACAAGGTCTCAAAATTGTCTTACAATGGAAAAACCTATGATACTTTAGCAGTGGAATGTTCTCCCTCCAGCCTATTTTCGGGACAATATATGTTCAGTCCAGCTTGTGACTCTGATGACGAATCAAATGTTGCACTCTCATAGATGAACCTTCCGCTCGATATGGAGGAGGCGGAAGAAAGCCCAGTCCTACCGAAAACCGCCTGCACAACCACTCCTTCCGGCCAGGTTGTTGCGCGACCCGACCCGTCACTCAACCCGACCCCTCAGTTCCCACCCGGCTTCGAGCCTTGTGAGGAATTAATTGATCCAGTCCCTATTCCAAGGGAGAATCAGAAAGGTCCAGCCTTGGAATCACACTATGACGCCTCGGGTGACTCGCATGCAACTAAATCAGCTGATCTCATTGACACCACCTTAATCCCCTCAACCCATGCAGCAGCAGCCATTACTCCATCACAATCATTATCGCAGCCACCTTTGGGAATAGCCAACCCATCTACATGTGCCTCTCCCCAACACCAAAAATCTTCAAGTATACCACCCCCCATACCAAATCAAAAACCAAAGAAAAAACCCAGGAAATCAAACCCAGTCTCTACCAAAAAATCATCCACCAATCAACTAGACCCAAAGAAATTCTGAGAGTTTTGTCAGAAAATAGGCGCTGTGGCTGTTGGTTCTGAAGAGGAAATTCTGGAAAGCATCAGGCTCATTCTCAGAGAGCACGAGACCGAAGCTTAATTATATTCTCGTCCAGGAGATCTATGGGCCTAATCTCCTGGAACGTTAGAGGTTGTACGGCCTATCACAAGAAAAAATGTATCAATCGTCTTATAGTTAAGCACAAAGTGGACTTTATGCGCATTCAAGAAAGCAAGATAGAGCTTTTTTTCTAAGGCAGACAAGCAAGCTATCTGGAGCGGATCACCAGACGCTTTCGCCTTCTCTCCATCAATTGGAAGGTCGGGTGGCCTGATCAGTTTATGGAATCCTCTCACTTTTTCACCATCAACAACTATCGTGGATAGAAACTTCATAGCTCTAGCTGGTTTTTGGACCACCTATGAATGCTCATGCCTCATCGGCAATGTGTATGCACCTTTGGAGGAGTCATTAAAATTGGAGTTATGGGCAAAACTGGAAGCTCTGATTACATCCCACAATCTTCCTGCTATTTTATGCGGGGATTTCAATTCAATCTGCAACCCTTCGGAGAAATTAGGATGTTCGCGCCCAAATCAAGCCATGGAGAATTTCAATTCATTTATAGACAATTCAGAACTGACTAATTTGCCTCTGGTCGGTCGGAAATTCACGTGGTATGGCCCCTCGTCTGCGGCAAGTTGGCTAGACAGGTGCCTGATCTCATCATCCTGCCCATTCCTCGCAAGACTATCACAAATTGGTTTGCCAAAAACAGTCTCGGACCACTGTCCAATTCTGCTAGCTGAAGATGATGTTGATTGGGGTCCGAGGCCCTTCAAATTTCTCAACGTCTGGCTATCCCACCCTAATTTCTTGAATTTTGTTAAGAAAGCATGGCCAAAATATGTGGTTCACGGTAACCCCAGGTATAGACTTTGGAAGAAGTTCTGTTGACTAAAGGAGGACCTGAAAAAATGGAATGTTGATATCTTCATAAATTTGGAGAGCAATATCAAGGATTTAACTGTCGAGATCAACGCCCTTGATTTAATCTGTGATCATCGCCCATTAACCGATCAGGAGCAGGAATCTAGAGCGTAACTGAATTGTGGTCTCCATAAAGCCCTCAAAGATCAGGCCTCCTTATGGAGGCAGAAGTCCAGAGTATCATGGATTCTGGAAGGGGATCGTAACTCTAAATACTTCCATCTTTGCGCTAATATCCGAAAGGCTCACAACAAACTATCTGGACTGGTATGGAACGGTAGGAGAATTTCAAGTCCAGTGGCTGTTAAATGGTCTGCTCATGAGTTCTTTAAGAGAAGGTTGTCTGCTCCAGCATACTTGAAGCCATCGTTTCCGGCTCTTCCTTTCAAACGTCTCAGTCAACACGTTTCAGACTCTCTGAAACGCAACTTGAGCGAGAGCGAGTTGCGTACTGCCCTCTTCAGTTGTGATGGTTCAAAAGCAACGGGTCCTGACGGATTTACATTGAGCTTCATTCAACACTGCTGAGACATTCTTAAATCTGAAATTTTAGATTTCGCCCAAAACTTCCATGCCACCAACAAGATGGGGAACGACATCAACTCGGCACACATAGCACTCATACCAAAAGTCACAGCTCCTGAAAGTCTCAATGAGTATAGGCCAATTAGCCTCGTATCCTCCGTCTATAAAATCATTGCCAAGGCTCTAGCTTCGTGCCTCAAATATGCAATTCATCCCTTTATTAGTGAAGTCCAAAGCGCCTTCGTCCAAGACAGGCAAATCGTTGATAATGTGCTCATCGCAAACGAGCTAATTCATGTCATGAAGAAGGTCAACTACTCAACCGTGTTGCTCAAACTAGACTTCCAACAAGCCTTTGACCGTGTCGATTGGGGATTCATAAACTTTTGTATGGAAAAAATAGGGTTTGGTCCCTTATTTAGGCTGGATCCAAGGGTGTCTCAAGTCTTCGATTGCAGTGTTAGTAAACGGGTCTCCCTCGAAAAAATTTCAAGCTAGCAGGGGCTTAAAACAAGGCTGCCCTTTGAGCCCATTCCTATTCATCATTGTCGCAGAGAGGCTCAATTTATTAATTGAAGAAGCAAAAATGCAGGGCATGTTCAAAAGAATCAGATTCGGAAACATTCAAATCACCCACCTCCAATTCGCAGACGACACAATCCTCTTCCTCGATGCTTCAAATTATGAATCAGAATTTCCAAATGTTAAAAGTTGCTACTTGGATTCGAATTGGTCTCTGGGCTAAAAATCAACTTGAGAAAGTCAAAAGCAGTGTGTTTTAAAGCTGGGTCTCTTGAGTCTTCAATGACAAAAATTCTGGGCTGTGACACAGGCAAACTTCCATTACCTTATCTGGGGTTCTCGCTTGGAGCAAACCCGAGGCGAAAATCATCTTGGGATCCAATCATTGCTAAATTTAAAAGGAAGCTTTCGGCGTGGCAAGCGAGGTTTATCTCCATCGACAGCAGAATAACCCTTATCAAATCAACTCTGTCTTCTCTGCCATTGTATTACTTCTCCATCTTCAAATCTCCAGCCGCTGTAATTAAAGAGTTGGAAAAATTGGAGAGGCGATTTCTGTGGTCTGGTTCATCGGATAGGAAAGGCATCGCTAAGGTTCGTTGGGGACCTCGTTTGCGCTCCAAAGGCAGCCGGCGGCCTAGGTATTCGCCCTCTCAGAGCTGCAAACCTCAGTCTTCTTTCAAAGTGGTGGTGGCGATTCATTTGTGAGCCGACTTCGCTGTGGAAAAAGGTATTGTGCCATAAGAATGGCTGTGTCGGAATCGGAATGGAACCTTGAGGCGCTGGAAAATTCAAAGGCTTCTCCATTGGTCTTTCAAAAAATAAACTTGCACAAGGAAAATGAGAGCTTCTCTAATCTATTCGGTGTAAAGGGAGTCAGCTGGATCATTGGCAATTGAAGATCAATAAAATTCTGGTTAGATGTTTGGGTTGGTGACGGCCCGCTAGCTCATCAATTCCCGAGGCTTTTTTCGATCGCGGACATCAAAGAAAAAACAGTTGCTCGGTGTTTTCACCTGGAGTCCAATCCTAAATGGAATCTGCTTTACAGGAGACCCCTTTTTGTGTGGGAACAAAGTCTCCACTTGAAGCTTCTGGATACGCTAGCTGGAGTCTCCATTCAACCTGATAAACCCGACCACCCCAGGTGAAACGCTGCCTCATCTGGTAAATTCTCCACCAAGCAAGCCTTCTCTCTTCTCCATCCATCAGTCCAACTCAACCTGAGTTGTTCTAAATTGCTTTGGCAACCTTTCATACCACCCAAGATACAAACATTCGCATGGCTTGCAGCATTGGAATGTATTCCCACATCAACTTTTTTGGAAAATAGAGGTGTCCCTCTCTCCATATCCCAGTGCTTTCGTCGATTATGCAACTCGGCGTTGAAAGATTGCAATCACCTACTTCTCAATTGTAGCTGGTCGATGGACCTATGGAGTCAAGTTCTGCGTTGGTGGTCTGTGTCCTCTGTGTTCCCATCTTCAATAGACTCTTTCATTGCTTAATGGCCCTCCTCCATACGTTGCAACAAGAATTTGTCAAAGCTTTGGTCCCTCATTTGTTTTCTTACTCTGTGGAATATTTGGATATGCAGAAACAATGCCACTTTCAACAACAAACTGGTCAGTTCAGCAGCTGCTCTGGAATCTGTCCAGCTCAATTCACATGCAATCCTTTCGACCAACAACAGCTCGCAAATGGTTAGTTTAATCTTTGCTGATTGGAAATCATATCCTTTTGCTTGTATCTCATTGTTGTAATCTGTCGTTTTCCTCGGCCTTGTGCCACCCCTTGTACTTTATTATTCTAATTGAATGAATGAAGTACCTATTGCCGAAAAAAAAAAAAAAAAAAAAAAAAAAAAGTATATATTTGGCTTGCAATCTGCAAAATGGAATTTCTTTAGTGGATGGAAAGAGACAAGTGTTTTTGTATTGTCCACTTCACACTTGCCATTAACCAGACTATATGTTTTTGCTACCATTATTTCAACTTTGCTACTATTAGAGTAAAGGTTGTGTCGTATCACGACTCGTTGTTCAAACTGTCAATCTTTTCCATCTCGATAGTTTTATTGGACTGTGAATGTGCTATATAATAATTCATGACCTGGTTTCTTCTAATTGATTTGATTGAGTCTCCGTTGTAATTAAAAATTTGAGACGTGACATGATATAAGCCGTCAACACGATTATTAAATGTATCGTGTTAGTGTATATCTATGGATACACTTTCAAATTTTGTAAGCTTTTTGGTTCCTTGTGTGGTTGTGGAAACCATAGGATAAGGAAAAAACAGATAAATTCTTAGCTTCTTCTGCTAGTCGCACATGCATCTATTAGGGGATCTGGACATTTGGCATAAAATGTTTTAATATAATTTTTGGATTGATAGGGATCATGAATTTTAGTTTTACGAGAAAATTCAATTGAAGTTAAGAAAAAAATTGAGAAATTTACTTTGTTGTATAATAAAATTTAGCTAGTTTTTTTTTTTTTTTTTCTACACTTTTATTTTGATGAGCTGTTTGTTAATTACAACATTGTTCAGTTCATGTTGGTTGATTTCATTTAGTAATATATCAGTATGTTCTTATCGGGAAAAAAAAAAAAACATACTCTTTATTATTTTGATGTTCACCCTACATATTTCGTGAAATTAGAAGCATCTTTCGGTGATATAAACTTATATTCTTAAATAAACATACGTTATGATAACTAATCACTTTTTTTATATATTAAATAATTGATAAGAGTATTGATGTATATAACATAGAACATATAAACTACGTAAATGAAAATGGTCTTGAAAACAGCTACAAAAATAAAAATGAAAATGGTGAACTTTTAAATAACTTAAAAAATTGTTGTACCTCTCATATGAATCAAATGTTCAAAACTCTCAATAAAAATGTAAAGCATGAAAACAAGAAACCTCAAACAATATATAATATTTGAATATTTTGAAACCTTGCCAAGTTGCAAGGTATTGACAAATAAATTAACATATACTACAATTTATGATGAAAATGAACCACAATTTTATTATCAGTGAAGTGGCATAGCTAGCTAAGCTTAGCTGCATTTTCAGCTCAAAAACAAAAGTCACATATGCAGCTCATTTTCATGGCAGCAAGTACATATTAGGTTATTAGTAAACATATCTATATATAATCTTTTTTATTGGCTAATTAAACATATATTAATTTATAATAAAATGCTGGCTTGTGGTGTATAATTGGAAAATGCCACAAAACAGAAGAGAACACATACAGGTGGTCATGTAGATAATGGATGGTAGCTAATATTATTATTTAGACCATAAATTAGAAAAGTGACAAAGATCGGTAACTACTTGCATTTTTGTCTGATTCATTGCATGGCCACAAAGCAAAGTTCTTGATGCTTACCTTGCTCCTTGCATCAACTTCTTGTTCACTCTTTTTTAGCTACTATTAAATATGGCAATTTTAGAAGTGCACAAGACTTCAACAATTCCCTTTATATATACTGTAATATATAGTTTCTTCATTCCTACATTTTGAGCACCTTGAGACAGGCGATTTTAAAGACGCACCATACACATCGAGTCGGTAATTTGCGTCTCAACACATAGGACATGACACGACTCGAACTAACTGTTTTGGGCGCATTGATTTTGCTCCATAAACGTGTTATGTTTGTGTTGAGTCTCAAAAACATGCCCACAATTAATTATTTGTTGTCATACACATGACACACACTATACACATATAGAGTTTGCAATAGTAAATTAGTCATATACTCCGTATATTATAATTACTAATTAGTTGTATTAGTTTTACAACT
Source organism: Pelargonium australe (assembly GCA_036897465.1). NCBI lineage: Eukaryota > Viridiplantae > Streptophyta > Magnoliopsida > Geraniales > Geraniaceae > Pelargonium > Pelargonium australe. The sequence continues at coordinate 3,837 of JAYMTH010003645.1, read as the reverse complement.
ATTTCGTATATTAGATAATAATATCAAATATGTTAAATTTGTGATATTATATCATTTTGGTTCGTCTAGTGCGAAAAGTTAAGGTGGTTGTAATTGATTGTTTATTACAATTAGTGATTTTTTTTCTAACCTGAATTAATATTGATTATACCCTACAACTTAGGCTATTGTTCAACTTGATAATTTAACTATTAGTATTTCTCTAAGAAAAAATGATTGTATACATCTGAAAAAATGATTATACATAATGTATAATACATCATGCATGTATTGTAAGTGAAGAGAACATATAATTATTACTCCATTCATCCAAAAATGAGGGTCTTGTTTTTATTTTTTGCAAAAATTAAGAATTACAGTACTAGATAAGTTAGTGTGTTTTTAATACTACCCTCACTTTTCCACCTACACCACATGTGCAAATTTGCCCATGTGCATAAATTATAAGGGTAATATGGGAAAAACAATAATATAGTAACCTAAAAATAGAAACATGACACTTATTTTGGAACAAAAAAATTTAGACAAACAAGACACTTATTTTGAGACGGAGAGAGTATATGATATTGTAGTCATAATTGAATGAATTAATAATTTACGTGCCAAATAAGATAGTCCAAAACTCAAATGCTAATTTGTCATGATGCCGCCGACACAGATCAACAAGTCTAAAGTTAAATTTGTCATAATGCAGTCAATAAATCCAATTAATAATTTAGACTTAAATCATACCCCACATTTTTATTTAAATTCAATTAAGAAACCATAACTTTTATTTTTAAGCTTTCAAGGGTCTTCCCATTACTATTATTTTATCTTCTCTTGAATCAGAATCTTCTTGCTAACAACTCTCACATAATTAACTTATTGATGAAGTCTTAATATTTATTTATTTAATTAGTTTGGCTTGCTAGACATATAGTATCACCCAATAATCTAGGATGAATTTTACAGCTGAGAATTCGTCTATTCGTGTTTATGCCGTTTTTAATATGTGTTGTACAATTACACACAAACACAACACGTTATACACGATAAAATCAACACATCATTTGACACGACACAATTCAGCACGTATCTCGCATGACACGACAATCCAACATTTGTTATTATGATTAATTTGTAATTATACAAGGCAACTTTTATGATTTCATCATTTCATTATATGAATTGGCCTCCAATCCATTCCAATGATTTAAGCACTAAACTTATCCCAAAACGACACCAACATCAGCCAAAACCGACAATAATCTTTCAAATTCGTTGGTTGACATGATTTTGGTTAAGAGCCTAGTGGCAACAAATTGATATATTCACTTATTTATTTTATTATTTACTCTATTGTAATAATCTATTTAGTTTTTATTACTTGAGCGCACTCGAGGTACATGAGAGAAAAATAGCATGTCCATGAGCGTAGGAAGATTGTCGGGAGAGAGCCAAATTTTTTGTATTAACCATATACACGAGAAGAGGCGTGTTCGTTCGTATGAAATCTTAGAGAGATCGTTGAGAACTATTCTCTAGCGTTAGGTTTGTTGTACCAATTGAATTTCAATGTAGTGAAGGGCACTCCATAAAATATAGGCAAGTTGTTGATGAACACTATAGAGTTTTCAGTATAAAAGCCCTAACTTTCTAACAAGTAGTATCATAGTCATATGACTTGCATAAATGACCCATTTCTTGCAAGTATAACACAAATAATTGGAACAAGAGTCTTAACGTATTGGGTATTGGAGGCTAGTGCTGGAGTTTTTCGATAACACTGTGTTGCTTTAGACTCAAAGAACATCAACCGAGGATTCGAAACCTCAACACTAGCCTCCAATACCCAAAGTGCTAGACTCATGTTCTAATTACCTTGAATTTAAATCTACCGACTTAAATAGTCATTTCAACACAACACGTAAACAAGAAGACAAACTGTTATTATACTTACTTGACCTTGTATGAAAGATTTTCATCAACATTTCTCTAATTATTTCTAATGAAAACAACATATCTTTTGTTAATTACTAATAAAAATGATCATGTGATTGAATCAACCACATAAATCATAATCTATGACCTGTCAACTTTTATATGGTATAAATTCTCCACATGCTTTTGGTTTTCAGTAGTGACTGCTTGTGAGTAGTGAGAGAGTAACCCATGTGGCATGGAAGTGAAGATAAGCATTTTTAGAAGATTCTCAAAAACTCTTCTATATTTTTTTATTATTTGACATTTTGGGCAGATTATAAATTGACAAAATTAGAAAAATGGCAATGTATAAAATATAACAAATTCCTCTTTTTTCTCATTTGTGGAGGAGGCCATCAATTGATTTAATTGAATTTTTTTTTATATACCAATCCAAAGATAACACCAATATTGTCAAATTGGTAAATAATTTCTCAAAAGAAAAAGAGACTTGCATGATTAAAGCACAAAAGTAGAGTATAAAATTGAGAAAAAAAAATAGGGAAGAAAATAAAAGGTGTGATAGGAACAGTGATTTGTAATAAGAAACTTCATAATATTGTCTCTTTTATAGTAAATTATTTTAAAGGGAAATAATTAATATCTGAAGTAAAATAAAATAAAAAGTCAAAAAATAAAAAATAGAAAGGATAATATTGTCTTTAGGCAGTGGAGAGAATATGGGTGACAAAAGAGAAAAGATGAAAAAAAAGAAAAAAAAAAAAAGCAAAGCATATGGAGAAGATATCAGATCAGAAAATACAACCGTTAAGCAAAGCCAGATTCCACTTTTACCATTTAAAATTACACATTTGTCCTTCTTTATATTTCACACATTGAAAATAAAAACAAATAAAACGTTCATAAAATATGATTATCGCCTCAATTCAAATAAACTTAACACGAACACCGCACAAATAAGTAAACAAATTGATTACTCACCCATTAAAATTCACGTCACCTTGCCGGTTATTAGCCAATTTATCACGTCTTCTTTTTCTTTTTTTTACTAAGATTAAATTATATTAGTTTCTGGTGGGAATATATATTTCTTGAAAATTAAAAAAGTATCAATTTTTAATCAGTATATATAACAACCATTTATCATAATTAACAAGCCAATCTACATGTTGTAATTAAAGTCACCATCAATGAGGTTCATTTAGTCAAACAAACTGACCTATGTAATTAAATTAGCAATTGACCGCGACATGGGTGAAATATATAATAATAAACCATAATTAACAATAAATTATTAGTTATCAGGATTAACAATAAATTAATTTTACAAATGCTTATGTGTTTGGCATAAATGGGATTTAGATCTTGTTTACATGCATCCACAAGTTTTTACATGTGAAAGTTTACATTTGGAGTCGAAAATATTTAACATTTTTGTGTCTTCTAATTTTATTATTAAAAAAATTGTATCAAAAAGTTTTGTCGTATAAGTGTTCATGCTCATACATCTCTCACATAAGTTTTGAAGACAACTTAAAGACTATTTCACTCTTATTATCGCTTATGTTTATTATAAATAAAAATTCGATTTAAACTATATTTTTATTATCAAGAATAGAAATAATATCACTTTTACACTATTTTACTAAACAATAAATTTAACAAAATTCATTTTGAAACTTCTTACAAACATAAAACATTTTTTTTTTAATTTTACAAACATTTTATCTAGATTTATAAACACTTAAAGTAAACACCTCATACAAGACTTTAATTAGTAATTATAGTTACAAATTTTAAAGAAAATATTTATTTTTGTGTAAAGTCGTGCATATATTTCTTATATGCACAAAATGTTACACCGACTAATAAAAAATAATTATTTTGTGTAATAAAGTTGCATGTACTTTT
>JAYMTH010003644.1:0-10658 GCA_036897465.1 Pelargonium australe | reverse complement strand
TATAACTTTATATCAGTTAACTGATGTACATTAAACCCTATATATATATCAAGAACCTGCAAATTCTTGCAGGTTGAGTTTTGGAGCGCAGTTCGGGCACATACCTAAAAATCGAATTCCCGTGAAGCCAAAACGACACAAGCTTGTCGCAGAGATTCCAAATCGACGGAGCCAAAATTATATCTAATAAAATTGGGATTCAAATTGAAATTGGCAATTTTGTTTGAATTTCAAGTAGATGCACTGTACTATCTAATAGCTATTCAATTTGTGAAAGACAAGCAGCTTTTGCCGAGCTTAGCAACAAATTGTTAGACATAAGATTCTTCAAATTATGCCATTGAAATGTAACAACATGCAAATCCCTTTTGACTGCCCACACATTTTTTTTTTTTCCAGATGAAAACCCAATATTGATAAACTGAGGTGTGGGGTCATTGAAGTTGGAACTAGGGCTAATGCTTTAAAGGGTAAGTATCTATGTCATGGTTATATATGAGTTGTTGCACAAACCATCAAATATTGAAGAATTGCAGAGAAAAACAAAGCACAATGGGATAGAATGCTAAGAGCATTCACAGTGGTTACACTCTAAAGAGTGTAATAGAGTGGACCCGTAATTGTCACATCACTCATATACTCAACTCCACAATGGTTACACTATAATGAGTGTAATAGTTGAACCCACACCTATATTTTTCTGTCATTTAAAATATTTTCTGTGCTTTTGAACTATTTATTTTATTGGGTTTGAGTAACATATTTGACAAATGTAAAAAATAATCATGTATTATGCATGTAATATATATTACATGCATAATGAATTATTACCATACACAATGAATATAATAATATAAATTATAAATTCCTAAGCTATTACACTCTCATTACACTCCCATTGTGGATGCCCTAAGAAGACGAAGGCTGAGACGTCTGTTGTTTTTGTCTATCATGTGATTCATATTAGGTTAGGATGATTAGGCGCCACGTAAACTGCATATTGCTGATTAGGATTAGTTTACTATTTAAAAAATAATATTTAATTAATCAAAAGTCCAAATCAACAATTTTAACGGTGAGTTAAATGGAATTTAACGGCGGGGGCCAAACCAATCGACCTTTGTATAGTATGGGGGACGATGATTCGGTCCATTGTGAAGTTGAGGGACTAAGTTGGTTCTTTATCCTAAATAATACTACCTCTGTTTCAAATTAAATGTCGTTTTAAAATTTTCCACACATATTAAGAAAAGTTGTTAAATGACATATTTATCCCTAACTAAAAGACACAAAACTCATCATTGTTAGTCTACTATTAGTACATATAAATAACTTTTATGCTAATTTTTTTCATCTTCTATATAAAAATCATTATTACCCGTACTACTATTTATGGTTAATAAAGTGTATTATGGGAAAGTCATATGTATACGTTTGTTAAAATTAGAAAGATCCTTTTATTTTGTAACAAAATAATGAATTCTAAAAAGACATTTTATTTGAAACAGAGGTAATATGAAATTTGATAAAACAGAGTGAAAAACGGGACACGGATAATCTCCGTCCCCGAACAGAAGGGGAAATGAGGTGTGGATTAGATCCGAATGGGCCACGGATGGGATTACAAAACCCGCCCTGTTGCCATCCCTTGAAAGTGTTTGCACGTGTTGGCCGCGTTTTGCGAATAACAATGAGCGTAGCTGTCGGTTTTGGGCCGTAGAAGAAGAAACAGCAGATCGGCACTGATCCCACTTTCCATTTTCTGCTCTTCTCTATCCTTATATATATATATACATACACATCACACGCTATTTCGTGTCACCGCTCGATCTTCGCTGCTACGCCTCTCACTACTATCCACAAATTTCACTGATTTTTGGGCCTTTCAAATCAATTCCTTTCTCTGGTTCGTCTTCTTCTCCGAGATCTGCTCACATTTCTCAATCTTCAGGTACGATTGTACTGCACCATTTTGTTTATTTTGATTTCTGTTGGATTTTGTATTCTAGGTTTCGCTTCTTTTACTGCATTTTCTCGGCTGCCAAAATGGGATTGTTAATCTTGAATTTCTATAGCATTCTCTTTCCTAATTTGTATTATTTTGATGCCCGATCTGTATTTTTGTTAGGGTTAGATGTGTATTTGTCCAGTTTGGTAAAAATTGAGACACAGAAGTTGAGTTGGATAAATTTGATGGAAGAAGGAAATTTTTAATTTTGTTGTTTGATTCTTGCTATCAATTGCTTGAGCTGAAGATGTGACTTTTATTTTTTTTTCAACAGTTTGGACAAAAAAAAAGTTGAGGGTTTTGCTTTTCAATCATCATTAACTTCAATGACTTTGAGTAATGGGAATGATCAACAAGTGGGCAGCAATGGAAAAATTAAACCTTTCAAGATCTTTGTGGGTTATGATTCCCGCGAAGACATTGCTTTCCAGGTCTGTCGCCGCTCTATCTTGAAGCGAGCCTCGATTCCTGTTGAGATCATACCTATAGTTCAATCAGATCTGAGAACCAAAGGTCTGTACTGGCGAGAAAGGAACCCGCTTGAGAGCACTGAGTTCTCATTTAGTCGGTTTCTTACTCCGTATTTGGCCAATTACGAGGGGTGGGCAATGTTTGTGGATTGCGATTTCCTTTACCGGGCAGACATTAAGGAACTGACGGATTTGATTGATGATAAGTATGCAATCATGTGTGTTCAACATGATTATACCCCGAAAGAGACCACAAAGATGGACGGGGCGGTGCAGACTGTGTATCCCAGGAAAAATTGGTCTTCCATGGTGTTGTACAACTGTGGGCATCCCAAGAACAAGGTGTTGACACCCGAGGCTGTGAATACACAGACAGGCGCTTTTCTTCATAGGTTTCAATGGCTTGAGGATCACGAAATTGGATCAGTCCCCTTTGTTTGGAACTTTCTCGAGGGTCATAACAAGGTTGTTGAAAGTGATTCAACTACATACCCGAAAGCAATACACTATACTCGAGGAGGGCCATGGTTTGAGGCTTGGAAGAATTGCGAGTTTGCGGACCTTTGGTTGAATGAGATGACAGAGTACAAGACTGAAGCAGAGAAGAAAATTGGAAGCTGAATATTAATATATCATTTGAAATCAGTTTGTCCCATGTTCTATTACTTACATTAGACTTGATCATAGTATTCTAGATCTGGCCAATCTTATCTCAAGAGTTGGGTATGTAATGTTTCATTATTCATTTTGTAATGATATCAATTAAGTGGCATTGTTTATCTTTGAAAGTTGTGTCTCTTTTTCTATGTTGTAAACTGATTTTATTTTATTGACAAGCCAGTGGAACAGGACCCAAGTTGGTTATGCTGAACAGATGGGTTAATAATTTATTCAGTTAATTTAGTCTCAACTTTAGCTGAGTTATAAAAATTTGTTGGGTCAAGTGGTTAACACACTTTGGATTCTCAGGTTTTGAGTTCGAGCATTCTCGACGGTATGATGTGGGATTTGTGGGGTGGAATTTAGGATGACGCTTACTTTGGGAGGTGAGAAACATTTGTTACATCGAGTATGATATTCTGTTGCTGAGTCTCGTTGCTGATATAAATAAAAAACTGTAGCAGAGTTTTTCTCATATTTTTTGTCTCAAGCATGACTGTTTCTGCATTTGTATTTTGGTGACAGTACCAAATTTTGTTGGTATTGCTTATAAAAAACGCATAACCAGTTACCAGGCAAAAGATTTGAGTCTTTTCGGGAAGCACATTTTCAGATCCATTTGCAGCTCTCTATGCCAACCTCACTGTATTCCCCTAGTTTTCAACTGTCAAAGCTGGCCCAATTTCAAATGTACCCGATTTTGTGCATCCCCGAATCCTTGTCTTCAGATCTTAAGTTGAATATGAGACTACCACCATATTACTTTTGATTCTCGAGGGAATGACGCGGAAAATACACATTTTTGACAATACTCTCTCCGTAAAGAACAATCTAAACTAATATGAAATTGATAGTTGAAAGCCCAATAACAATTTCATACTCTAACACACGTGCAAGTCCCGGGATTTTTTGTGAAAGTAACAATTTTATACTCTCTCTCTCTCTCTCCCACTTGCGAAGAGCTGATGTTTAACTTTTCAAGTTTACCTACTACACCATACATACGTAAGGATCTCACTAGTATTTCTCTCGATAATCTATTATTAACAGCTTCTTCCTCAACTCTTTGAGAATGCCACGTGGCTCTATAACAAATTAAAACTTTGACCGAAATTTTGAAACCTCGCCCCACCGAGATTAGAAGTGGAGAATGATATGAAGTGCGATAAACCTAACACTCTACCCGGACCGACTGAGCCTATAGCTAAGAAGACAATTATAAAACCCTATCCAACCATATTCAAGTCTAAATTACACCATGCTACGGATGACTACATTGTTCTATACCTCATACTGTTAAATTTCAATAATGAGTTACATATATTAGTTTAGACTTCTCATACTAATAAGTCAACCTTATTAGTAGAATTTAGTTTCCACCATTATATTCAGCTCATTCTCATTCTTTTTTTTTTTTTTTTTTTTTTTTTTTTTTTTTTTTTTTTTCTCTAATGTCAGACAATAACCCACTTCAACACATACTCCCTCACACAAAATAAGTGTTCACTTAAGTTAATCATGCATCAATTACCAATATCATCATTGAGATAAGTAGGTTAAAAACCTAGTTTGTTAAATAACAACACTAGGGGGTATAGGGCAAGAAGTCTAACTCTAACTCATCTTTAATTTTTACAAATATTGAAAAGTAAACGCTTTTCAATCAACAAATAACCTATGATCACAAATAGACTAGAGGTGCTTGAGAAATTAAAAATAGAAATTAAAACTAGAGTAAGAAACTACTCTAATTGGGGACTTTTTATCTAATTGTGAGGCTTGATAGTACAATATGATTGATTGTTGAGTAATGGATATGGCCACCCATATTTGAATACTTGCTCTGCCTCTCCTTAAATGTACCGAAAAGTTACTTCTTGGGGCATCTACACTTTATTTTCACTTGTTTTAGAGACCCATCAATGATATTTTCATGGCCTCATTTGTTGCAGTAGATACACCAAAACCACCCCATAAATGATTCTCATTACTAAACTGAAGTTTTATTTGGAGTTTTATAATTGCAATGTATGGCCCTTCTATTCATTTTATCTCAACTTTTGGCAATATGAATTTGATCAAGTTATTGACATGTTAAAATCATATATATTAACGTTAATTTATGAGAGGGTTAAATGATTTTGCTGTCTCCTAACATTTATTTCTAATTTAGCATGGTTTGGGTCCTTCCTTGGACTTCTCTATTTTTTTTAACTAAACAGACATTACTGGTTGTTGTCGGTTTTGATGTGACACGTTATCGTCATGCCACAAAAAGTTTTAGTCCATGTCAGCCTCCAGATGTGATAGATGGTGATATTTTTTTTTTATAGGAAACCACGCCCAAAACGACGTCGTTTTGGCGAATCTTCCTAAAAAATGAAACGTTGGCGTTCCATCTATCACAGTTGGAGTCTAACGTATACTGCTGATGTTGTCTAAAATATATATTTTTTATAAGAAAACAGAAATATATTACAAAGCAGAATAAAAAAACATCAGATTATTACATGACCACTTTTTTTTTTTGTCCATTAGCACCTATGCTAGCAAGCTGATGAGGAGTTACAAACCTTCTATTTACCTACAAAATATCACCATTTAGATGATTTTCAAAAATGACATGTTTAGTGTCCGTTGAAGCCACTCCCTGTTGTATTTTGCTTTATCAAAAGGTCCTGATTACACCGATGAATATCCCTATATAAAGTTAATGAATCAGTCAAGCTACAAACATTTCTAATGTTATATTGGTAAATAAAATTGCATGCAGAAAGGACCGCATTTATTTCTGCCGACAAGACATCATTTGCAACTATAAGCCTATAGTGACGAGCTAGAATTTGACCATGTCTATCTTACATTTCCCATCCAATACCAGCCTTGGTCGTAGAATAGGATCCATCACAAAGACGTAAGATTTTAAAGGTATCCAGAAAGTCCAACAATGACTAGGGAGTATTCAACTCTCCTATTATGTGACATGATACATCAAAATTGATTGCAACATATAATGTGAATTTAATTTAAAAAAAAAAAATTAGATTCCAGTGACTCAAAACAGGCTAAACCTCTACCGTCAATCATCTAACCGATCTTTCCCAAAAAGATGTTATGTTTTAATCAAGGACACGAAAAAACTAACGATGATCAAACATTTCTGGAAAACTAGCAGTCTTCAATTCATGATTGCCAAGTTCTGCCTCTGAATCTCCGATTCCTTACGGTGCATTAATCACAAGGTTGAGCCGAAAAAAGAGATGTAGGGTTCTATGTACAGCTGAAACAAAACTCTTACTTTTCTTGATATGCAAGTATCAGCAATGATTGTGGAATTGAATGTTTCATAAGCTAGTTTGGTTAGGTGCCAATCACAACTACTTGTACTAATTTTACCATTTCACTTTGATTTATCTTTAACAATCCCATGGACGAATCTATATATAACGGTCGATTCTGTTCTTTATCCACATCTCAGAGTTCTTAAACAGCAACACAGAGAGTGTGAGGCTGTTTTAAGCTCTAGAACAGCCAACTCTTTGTCCTCAAAATGGCGAACTCGTCCTCAGCTTTCGTCTTCTGTGTCTTCTTGTTTCTTGCATTGTTTATGCACGAGGCACTTGCTCGTCCTAACAAGCCCCGGGGTTTCTTCGTGTTCGGGGATTCACTCGTTGACTGTGGCAACAATGACTACTTGGTCACCACTGCGCGCGCGGATGCTCCTCCTTATGGGATTGACTATCCTACGCGTCGCCCCACGGGGCGTTTCTCTAATGGCTATAACATTCCTGACCTTATCAGTTGAGTTCATTTTTCATTACTATGTTCTTTTGCAGATATAAAGTATTTGCCTATATAAAACTGATAGCATTCATTTTCAGGTCAGCAAATAGGCTCGGAATCTCCATTGCCATACTTGAGCCCCGAGCTCAACGGGCAAAAGCTGCTTATAGGCGCCAACTTTGCTTCTGCTGGGATCGGGATCCTCAACGACACTGGAATTCAGTTTGTAAGTCCGATAACTCTTGCACCTGATAAGGGACATTGAGATTCGGGTTTTGTATTATTTTACTGTTTCCTCACTAACTTTAACGCATTTTCTATGTTTTCGAACATTAAACACGATTTTCAGTGTCTCTTAATGTGTGCATAAATGCAGCTTAACATTATCAGAATGTATAGACAATTGGAGTACTTCCAAGAATACCAGCAAAGAGTGAGGGCTATCCTTGGAGCTGAAGAGACTGAAAATTTTGTAAAAGGAGCACTAGTCCTCATTACTTGTGGTGGCAATGATTTTGTCAACAACTACTATTTGGTGCCTTATTCTGCAAGATCCCGCCAGTTCCCTAACATCGCTGATTACGTCGAGTATCTCATGAAGGAGTACAAGAAACTTCTACAGGTGATTGCACGTCCCCCGTTCACTCATAATCATACTCGTCGTTCCAATAGTTAAGTAAAATTAAAGTAAAGCCGTTTTGAAATGATTGCAGAAACTGTACGACCTGGGAGCCCGAAGGGTGCTTGTGACGGGCACAGGACCAATGGGATGTGTCCCAGCCGAACTGGCCCAGCGGAGCACCAATGGAGGATGCTCCGCTGAGCTGCAAAAAGCTGCATCATTGTACAACCCACAACTCAATAAAATGTTGAAGGACCTCAACAATAAAATTGGCGAAACCGTCTTCATTGCTGCTAATACAGATAAGATGCACAATGACTTTGTGGACAACCCTCAACAATATGGTAATTAAACTAGCTGTTGCATGATATATAGATAAGAGTAAAATGGACATCAGTTGACTGAGTTATATCAGTTTTGCTCAAAACTACGTAGTTGTAAGCAAAACTGATATAACTCTTATTATATCAGTCCACTGATGTCCATTTTACTCTATAGATAATCCATTTTAACGAGAAAAATGAAATGACATGAATGGTTGGCAGGGTTTATAACATCAAAGATAGCATGCTGTGGACAAGGACCCTACAACGGTATTGGACTGTGCACACCACTGTCCAATTTGTGCCCGAACAGAGAATTGTATGCATTTTGGGATCCATTCCATCCGTCGGAGAAGGCGAATAAACTGATTGTCCAGGGGATCATGAGTGGAAACACGGACATCATGTCACCTATGAATCTCAGCACCATCCTCGCCATGGATGCCAAAAACTGATAGTTATCATTTTCGAAAAATGATCATGATCATGATCATTGTTATCATTTATATGATTTGTGTGGTTTATTTGGATGTTTATGTTTGGAATGTCGTAGAATTTGGGAGTATGGTAAGATCATTTTGTTTGATTTTACCACATATCAGTAAAGGATTGGCTAGTGTAATTCATGAATAACATTTCACTTTCAATGATATCATCATCTACAGCAACATCTTGATCAGACAGAGATACAAATTCTGATTTTTCATTATATCCATAATCATACAATTGTCAGATATTTCCTTATCAGTAATCAAAGCAAAAATTGAAGGGAAAAAGCTATACTATCTCAAAGTAGGAAAAAAAAAAAAAACTCTTACAAGTGTTTGATTGTTCAATTTTGGAAACCATTCATTTCGAGAACTCTTCCCATCTTATCCGGGATTCGGTGAAGAACAAGTATTAAGGATGAACAAGAACAAGTTTTTGTTCTGACGAAGGGTGGTTATTCGACTCATCTCGTCATTCGATCTATCCCCTCACAGTCCAAGCCACTACAAAAAAATTCTCAACTTGTGACAGATTTCCGTCACAGTTTACAATATTTTTTTTTGTAGTGAAGCACTTTCAAGAGTTTAGAGAAGACCACCACACTTGCTGAAGTTATATGGAAGCTCAAATCAACACATTGGGGGGCCTTGAAGACACCTTAGTCTCACGAGGAGACTATTCGTGACATATATCCCTCTAACACTAGGACGCTACCCTGATCAGTAGAGGCTTCCAAGGGTTTCGATATTGCTCGCTTGTGATACTCGAGGGACAATGTAGGAGCCCTTAGACTCGTCCGGTGCCTACAAACGACGCACCATGAGAAGTTAGCGCCCTAACCTCTAGTGAGTCCGAAGCGGATCCCACCTTACCAATAACTAACCACGAATCAACACGTGTCATACATTGTTTGTGAGTATCTATAAGAGAGGAGGATCCTCATTAATTGCATTGATTGATTCTCTTTTTCTTCTTCCTCTCTGTGACTCTCTCCATCTCTTGTAATTTACGGCCTGGATCTTACTCTCACACCTGAAACGGTGTCCCTTAAACACATTCCGGTTTCTATTAAAGGCGTGTTGCCTCTTGCATGTCACAAGTTTGACACTAAAAACGGAAGATAATTTGGTGGACATTTAGACTAAAAACAACACTTAGAAAAAAATTCTCTAACACGTGGTCAAGATAACAAACACTCTAATGTGCTTGAATTGACCGAATCAAAACAAACGCGTTAAGAGAAAAAGAAAGTGGATACTCTTTCTAGAAGAAAAAATTATACACAAATGGACTTCATTTTGAGTTTGAGACTATTATATTTTGTATCCACGTGGAGTTTAATGGCATTGATTGACTTTTTGAATTCTCAACTTGCAAATTTGAGTTAGTAAAGCCAAACTGAATACAGAAGATTTTTATATATCGATCTAGGAGGGCCCTAGAGTCGGTGGCTAATTTTTAATATACATGCAAGTGTAATTAGATCCTTAATTAGCATATATATGTAGCTGGATTTTATTTAAGTTTTGTAAAAACACCAGACAACAAGTACAGTAAATAAATTAAGGAAAGTGGACACAGAAATTAGAACAAAACACAAACATGGTAACATACATGCATCCTAGTAATTAAATTCAATGTATGTGGTAACTAGTAAAGATTGGATCAAATTTATTTTCTTAAACTTACTCAAAGCAGACAGTGAATTTTTTTTTATATATATATATTAGCAATAGGACCTGAGAAAATTAAAAGTGTTTTAACTACTTGATCCAACATGTCTTAGTAAACAGACAATGAATTTAGTGCTACAATATTTCAACAAAACCCTCCATGTGCAAACAATTCCGTTTTACCTTTGTAGGTAGACCGATAGGAGAAGATGGAAAGCCTCTTTCGTTATAGATTTGCGAGTGGACCGAAAAAAGATGGATAGTAGCTCATTTGGCTATGCAAGTGAACCGACAAGAGGCCGTTATAACTTTACAGGTGGAACAGAAAGAGATAGATAAGAATCCATTCGGCAATGCAGGTGGACCGATAAGGTCGTTATAGTTTTATGGGTGGAATGTAGAGAAATAGTAGAGAGCCCATTGCCCAAAGAAAAGAGAGGAGAAGTTCATTGAGATATAGTAGATAGATTTGAGAAATAGATAAGAATTTAATTATACGGTTTGAGGGTATACCCGAGATTCAAACATGTGACCTTTAAGTAAATCAGGTTCTTGTAAAAACCCACACTTGGATTTAGATGTAAATAAAGAAAGAAATATTAATGGTTTGTAACCTTGTAAATAACATGC
>JAYMTH010003643.1:0-10662 GCA_036897465.1 Pelargonium australe | reverse complement strand
ATATATATAGGCTATAGCAATACTAAAAGTTTAAATATAAGCATATCTACAAATCATATAACAAAGAGGATTTAGGATTAGGTAAAACTCACCTCAATATAGAACTCAAATATTAAAGATTGAAATATATGACTCCATTATACATATTAGTTACCTCTTGCCCAATACCAAATTGGGAGACCAAGAGTTCCTGAAAAAGATGATACAAAATCCTAACAAAAACAATGTAAAATTAATCTTCATCTCAAAAAAATTGTAATTGTACAAAGATAAAGAATGTACTTAAGAAAGATAAGAAAAATTACTAATGACCTTTGAACTACTTCACCACACTATTATCTAAAACCTATACCTATAATACTATATCTTATATATAATAGCTATTGTCATAGTGAATGTTATTAGTGTTTATTATTAGTTAATAGGGAAAAATATGTAACCTATGAGTAAGCGAAAGGTCAATAGCTTAGATGACTCCAAATTGTTAAACTTGGTGACATGACATTACCTTATGCCTTCTCACCAAGTTTAACATACATAGTATAGATTTCCTCAACCACATTTATGTCCTAAGTACCAAGTTTGCTAATTAGTCCAATAGTTGTCTCTTGAAAAACAGGTGTTGTAACAATTAAGTTTCGACCTATTTTGAAAATTACTCCTAATTTACTTGTATTAAATAATTTTTACTTTTCTTCATTTTTTCTAAGGTGAAAGACCCTACTTAGTCCCAGAATTTTGGTGTTTTGATCTAACTTGGTTCCTAAATTTTTTTTTACTAAAAATAGTTTATGAACTTTAGTGTTTCACCCTAATTTGGTCATTGAACTTTGTTTTAATCTGAAATGGTCACTGAAAGTTCACATATTGACCCAATTTGATCTCTGGACTTTTATATATCGAGCCAAAATGGTCATTGCCATCATAGCTTATATTAAAAGTTCAGGAACCAAATTGAGTCAATATGTGAAAGTTTCGGAACTATTTCGGATTAAATCAAAGTTCATGTACCAAATTAGGGTGAAACATAAAAATTTAGGGACTACTTTTGATTAAAAAAAATTAGGATAAAACATTGAGTACTTTTAACTTTAAAAAATTGAATTTATAGATAAAAAAAATTAATGTTAGGGCAAGATACATTACTCTGTATAACCTAGAACAAGGCCCATGGCCCACCAACCCACTCGCCCAAAACCCACCTTAAACCCTCACACATCTCCATCACCATCGCACCGGCGTAAACAGCAGCAGCGGAGAGAGCACAGAGTTGTCTCCGTTTAGCTACTCCGGCCAATCGACCGGTAAGTCATGTTTCGCACAATCTGATTTTCAATTCCATGGCTATTAAATTTAGTGTCTCTCCTAAAATCGAAGCTCATATCGTATCTTATTCTCCAATTTATGATTTCTGCTCCTTGAACAATGCGTTTTGTTCTAAATTTTTGATTATATGATGTTTGGTTTATTAATGGGAATAGATTGTTGATTTGTGAAATGTGTGTGATTTGGGCATCGAGAAATAGTTGCAAACTTTTTTAATTTAAAATTTCTTATTTTTTCCCAGAAATCTGTAAATTCTATAGAAAACTAGAATCTGATGAGCTCCTTGTTGCGTGCTGCTATACAAACGGCGTCTATCTTTACACGGACCAGTCATTGTGTTGCTAAGGGATCTTTGCATGGGCGCACTCATCTTTCGTGGAGAAGAAACTCTCAGTATGCTAGTATTAGAGCAACCGATTTTGAGTTTCTGCTGACAAGAGTAGGTGTCCAGTGCTACGCAACTCGTAGTGGTAGCGGTGCAAAGTCATCTCGGCGTTCAAAAAAGTTGGATACCAATCCTACGATGGAACAAGAGAGCGATGCATTCTTTGTTGTGCGGAAAGGGGATGTGGTTGGTGTTTACAAGAGTTTGAGTGAGTGTCAGGCTCAAGTTGGATCCTCGGTAAATGCTTGTCACCCTATTTTAAAAATTTATTGATTCTCATGTTCTCGAGGTTTCCAAAAGTTATGAGCTTCTATATGCTATTGCATCTTTAGAAGCTAATGAATTTCCATTGCTGGTATTTTTATATTTTGGGATTAATGTTTCCCTGTTGTCAACTACAAAGATATTTATTGCCATCATCTTGGGAACGTTGCACTACAGAAACTTTATGTTGGATGTTGCGTCATTAATAATGTATAGATCTTCTTATGTGAAATGTTTATGTCTAGGACATTGAATAACATGGGGATGGTTGTTGATTTAGTATTGTTCATTGTTATTAGTATAACCTATTACATATCGATTTCTATGACATTATACGAATTTTAAACTTATTGTTGTTCTAATTTTTTTTTTCTTTTCTGCTTATTGCTACTACTCTTACTAAGCCCTTTGGTCCTAGATTCAAGTGTTAGGTTAGGTGGATGAAAAAGGAACTAGTGCAGCTCTAATTACATAGTAATGATAAAAAACCAATAGGCAAACTCTTATTGCCTAGGTTTACTTTCATTATTATCTTACCTTTGAATTTTGATAATTCATTTTCTTAATTTCAACTAAAGAACCACCAGGCTCAAGTTAGACAAATTGTAGTGTATGAAGCTTGGCATTTTTCCTATTGGTGATTCAGTGTAGCGGCAGTTACTAAACCTATGTTTAGCTGATAATTGTTATGTTTTACTTTGTTACCTGTTGCTTTCCTGTATTGAACTTCAAAAGCAAATTTATAACATTGCAATATGTGTATTTGCATTCAATTATTTCGTATAGATATTTGACTTCATGGGGTAAACAGGTAATTCAATTACTTGTTTAATTGTTTATAGATATGCAATCCTCCTGTTAGTGTGTATAAAGGGTATTCTTTTCCTGATGACACCGAGGAATATCTTGTCTCTCATGGGCTTAAGAATGCAATGTACACTATAAAAGCTTCAGATTTGAAAGAAGATCTCTTCGGGACACTCGTACCCTGCCCTTTTCAGGTAAGCCAATTGATTACCTTACATATGAAATTTCTACTTGACATTTCCTTCTTTTTCCCATATTATTAAAGAAGTAACTATTTTGTGTCCATGTTTTGTGGCTACTTATCAGGAACCAGCAACTTCCACGGTCGAAACTAGCAAGGATTCGAAGAAGAGATCACAGGAAGTTCTGGAATCAGAAGTTGTGGTTAGTTCTCACTCTTTCTTTTATATTTGGTTGTGTGTGCGCGTGTGTGGGAGTGAAGCTATAGTCATATATCTTTGTTTCACTGCATAAAGTACATAAACAGCATTCGATTTCTCCATACTCACACACAATGGGTTTTGCTATTTTATAGAAGTTTCTTGCCCTGCAATATGGTTTACTCTGCTATAGTTTTCCATAAAATGTGGCTTTCATATGATATCAATGACAGGAATTGCAAGATTGAACTTGAGTAAGAAGGGAATTATCATACAGTCAAATTAAGAGGATTTTTTTTTTTTTTTTTTCCAAACCTTTGGCAAGAGAAAATATGATTTCTACCTTTATTGAACCATAAGAAATTATTTATTCTTAGTGCCTAATGTCTTGACAAAATAGACCCCAAAGGAATGCATTTTGAATACGTTGTATACTTATTAAAGACATTATCTGGATTTTATTAATTAAGTTGGTTTCTTGCTCCATAGATTTTAAATGATGAACTGATGAACACACTCACACAGGAGAAATTACTGTTATTTGCATGTTGAAGAAAGCAACGGACATTTATTAGATCTGTGCATTGGATAATATGTTTTTGGCTGAACATTATTTTGGTTTTCTTTTATTTAAATGTATTCGTCATTTATGCAGGATACAGAAACGGTTTCAACTGATCCATTGAAGAAACATGTCAAGTTAGATTGTCATGTGGAGGCCCCAGCAACATCTTATGATCTTGTGAGTGGATATCTTGGTGATGCCTCATGATTGCAAAAACTTGCCCGTATTGTTTGAAAGTATTTTTATACACAGGCAATCTTTAATTGATTATTTATTTATATATTCTCCATCCCTCGTACTCATGATTCATGAAGGACCTATTACTCATTATTTAACTCAGATAGGAATAAGTGGCTTAGGGATTCTACCATGTTGCTCAGTACTAACATAATAATATAAATAATGAGTTGTTTAAGTAGTCCAACTCTGTCCAGGCCAGGCTTGTGTGTGTTTTGAAATTGAGTAAGAGTTATTTACGCTTTTCATGAACTTCATTCTAGTACACTAGATAGAAAATGAGCGTTAATTTGAGTTGCTCTCATAGGTACCTGACAAATGGAGCGCAATATTTTAGTTTGGGAGGGCAAAAACAGCAACATTTAAATTTCTTATAAAGGTAGAATGTCAGCTTTGAGTTACTTTAGGGTCAGGTACTAGATATTCTGTTATCATAGCTCTCCCATCCCATGAATATGAAGATTAACTACAAAATCCTGAACCTCTCTCTCTCTCTTTCTCAAGTGTGATCACATTAAATGATTAAGGATCCATGTAAATTGACTGTTCAAGGTCTGGTAATCAATATTTTCTTTATCTGAACTCTTCCAAAAATGTGATCCGGACAACAAAACCTGACCTATCATAATGGGCAGGAAACCTGTGTTATTGAGTTCGATGGTGCATCCAAAGGAAATCCTGGAGTTGCTGGTGCAGGTGCTGTGCTGCGTGCTGTTGATGGACGTTTGGTATACATATTGCATTTTTTTGGGTTAAATCATTACTGGTTTTTATAGCTTTTATCTATGTAAGCTTACATTTATACAGATTTGTAGATTGCGTGAAGGCTTGGGCATAGCAACCAATAATTTTGCTGAATATCGAGCTGTGATTTTGGGAATGAAACATGCTCTGCGAAAAGGATATACTGGAGTCCATCTCAAAGGAGATTCCAAACTTGTCTGCATGCAGGTTTACTGTTTTCTCAGTTATTCTTTGTTCACTCATTTTTTACTCCCTTCTCAGGAATTAGGTTGTGACACCTGGATCATCCCCATCATTAGTGTAAAAGACAGTGCATCAATATCTAGACACTTGTTCTAGTAGCTAAGATCTCCCTTTTTCGGTTTTGCTTACATATTCCCCTTCTTTGCTCGAGGTATTCATAATTTGCGACATAGTTTTCTTTTCTTTCTTGTTAGAAAGGATAAAACATATTGCATTGTTTTGTGAAAACATAAACAAAAAGAGAGCCATCACCCTCCTACCACAGCTCATTATTGGTAAAGATGGAGGGACAATATCCAACTATTCAGATTCTTTGTTTTTCTGTTTTCAGCCTACAAGTTTTAGAAATGATTTTCATGCCCTTGATCCTACCATAATTATGGATGTCTTCATGAGCGCCAATGCTTGGAAAAAGTTGTAGGAAACAAGTAGTTAGGAAGTTGGTCTCACAAGTACCTATTTTGCACTTTCCATGTCTCTTAACAATACGAATTAAGGTCCAAAATAAACTCTAGCTTCCTAACTAAGTTTGTATTTGTACTTTTCTTCCCTTTATACTTTCCAAAATCCAAATGTGTGTTTACACTGCTACTCAGGTTTATACTGTATACCTCGGTTTGCTTGATATTTATTACCCATTAGAGATTGGTTTTTTGTGTGTACCAGTTGCATTCTTTGCTTTCATGTCTCTGTCCCAGACTGGTTTAACCTGGGGGCAGTTGTTCAAATTGACCAGTTTTCTTCTCATATGTGAATGTTACGAGTCATTACTATTTAAGACATCAAACACCATGGTCTTGTACCATTTCCTTAATTTCTGAGTGATGGTATTTTTGTGCAACAGATTCAGGATTTATGGAAGGTTAAAGACAAGAACATGTCTATCTTATGTGCAGAGGCCAAAGAACTAAAGAAAAAATTCAAATCTTTCAAAATTACTCACGTTTTAAGGGTAAGTTAAACTGACTCGTGTTCTTACACCCTGTGATAGTTTTGATGCTTTAGAGTAAGAATCACTTCAAATACTTGTAATATATTTTGCAAAAAATGTACGATGGACTATATTTTAGGGATTACAAGTTTACAACACAATACTCTCCGCAATAGTGCAATCACATTGTGTGAAGAGTGCCATGTTTCTGCTACTTCCATGCTACAGCTTAGCAAAAGCCTTACTGAAAAAAGATGTTTTTGTTGGGACGGCTATGTCACAATCAAATTTCCCCTCATAGTTATTAGCTAATACACAAGCACTCTACGGCTCCTTTTGCTTTAGTTGTCCTACGTGACGTTCTGATATTTGCTTGTATATTTCTGAAAGGCTTATAATGCTGAGGCGGACGAGCAGGCAAACGTGGCCTGCAGACTTAAAAGTGAGGCTTGTTTATGCTTATCTATTTTTTTTTTTCTTCCTTCTGATTACTTGTCTACTCTGTTGCTAATGGGATCTCTCTGGTGCTGCAGGTGGCCAAATCCAGGAGGCTTGAGGAAACAATAACTCATGGAAGCCAATGCTGGACTAATTTTGTTATTTTTTGCCCATTTGTTCTACACTTGAAAAGGAAGAATGAAGAACAGTCTGTTCATAGATCTTGCAGACTGATGGTTCATTCGGCCCAGCTCTATTCTAATTCTAGACTGAAAAAAAGACCCAGCTGTAATTTGGAACTGATAAATGTATAGATTAGGATATTATTATGAATCAAGTTGGACAATTTAGTATTTACAAATGGTTTATCATCAATTTTGACTTTTTTTTGTGTGAAGAAAAATGCTATTGCTTGTGTCAGAAGAAATTATTTTATCACTTAACACTAGTACTTGTCAATTTTACTATGCTCAAAATCAATGCATATGATGTAATTTATGTTTGTTATTCTTTATGTACTAGTCAACCATGTGGAACGCATGGTTGGATATACGCTGCCATGAACTTGGTGTTCGGCACTTGTGCGCCGCCAATGGTTTTGCTCGTCAAAATCAACACGGATGGAGCAATTTTTGAGGCAACGGACATATTGAGTGGTGGCTGGGTGGCACGCTTTGCTGTTGGAGCTGTGGGTACGGTTTGGACCCGGAGACCGTGGAAGCTATGACAATTGGAGAGGTGCTCTTGTGGACGACTATATTTTCATAGGATAACATTAATTTTGAGTCGGATGTGGCGGTTGTTATTGAAACCGTGAATATTGAAGGGGAGGGTTATTCCAACGCCTTGGGTCTTGTTTTTTTAGACATTATGTCTCATTTAGCTAATTTCTTTTGTATGAAGTTTCGTTTTGTTAATCGCATGGCTAATCGAGTAGCTAGATCATCTGTTTCTGTTTAGGGAGGGATTGGGTTGGGACATTGTATCCGACACAATTATTTGATCATTGGATTCCTTAATTTAATCTAAGCTCCACTTCCATTGAAAAAGAGGATTGGAAATATTATTCTTAATGAAGAAAATCTTAAGTAGTTGCAAGCCGACTTGGGAGCCAAGCAATAAAAATTCCATAAAATATAATATGACATTACGGCTCTTGCTGTGTCCCACACACTGCGAGTCTGAGAAAAAGAGCGTAACTAAATAAATGATTTGAAGAATCTGAGAGAAACGCAGAGACAGAAATGGCGATCCGAATGCTGATGACAAGAGCTCGAAGCTTGACGAGACCTTCTTCTTCTTTTTCACTGAATCATCGCTTTTCTTCTTCTACAAAATCGCCGGAGTTTCTTTCTGGTTCCGTTGCTGATGTGACTGAAGAGGAGGAGGATCTGTTGGTGTGCTCGCCCACCACTCCCTCCTCCGTTATGGCCCAGGCCATACCCGTTCTCCTCCAGCCCCGTGTCGTCGTCTATGATGGTGTCTGTCATCTCTGCCACGGAGGTCCTTTCTTGTCGATTTTCCTTAGGGTTTCTCTAATTTTAATGTACTGCATTGGGTTTTATGGGTTCACATTTCACCATTGTCGTTCAATTTCCTTGTTATTGGACTACTAGTTGAGGTTAGTGTTAATCTGATACTGTTTTGTCTTTTGAACTGCACTTTGTGTGTTGATTGATCCAATATACATTTCTAGAATTTCTTTGAAATCTATTCAGTTCCTTGGGCTTTATGAGTCTGGGATTAGATAATGAAATTGCTTATAAATGGAGGTGCTTAGGGTTTCACTTTATTTTCTTCCCATTGTAATCAACTGCTTCTTTAATAACTTTTGTTTCTTATCTATAAGTGTTCATGATAGATTATCAATTGCTTTTAATTTTCACAGTGGAAGAGCTGGATTGATGTAGTGTACCCTCTCAATCTTATAATTTTGTAGGGGTGAAATGGGTGATTAAAGCTGACAAGCATAGGAAGATCAAATTCTGCTGCCTTCAGTCTAAGGCAGCTGAGCCATACTTGAGACTATGTGGTCTTGATCGAGAGGATGTTCTTCGTCGATTCTTGTTTGTTGAGGGTCCGGGTTTTTATTACCAAGCATCTACAGGTTAGATTGTCTCTCTCTTTGTGTCTTGCAATTATTTCTCTTTGAGCATATTGTGGAGTGGTTGCTTTTCATTCTTTGAGGTGCCGGATGGAAGGGTAGGATAGGGTAGAGAGGAATGTTCAATGAAGACCAATGGCACACGAGGGAGCTATCATCCTTCATGTTAAGGTGTTTTACAATATTTAAACATATCCTCAGTGCTTGTAGGCACTCTAGGTCTTCTAACATTTTGAACAAACATACTGCTTGACTCAAATCATTGAGCCTTTGGACAATTGACTCAAAAGAAGCTAGGGGCTGGGACTGCACCGTCGTATTAAGGCCAAGGAATGATAAAGAGAACTCTGTGAGAGGAGTGTTGTGAAATATTCTTAATCAAACATGGGCTTATCATAACATCTCTCTTTGCATATCATCTTATGAGTCACATTCCAGTTTTGACAAGCTGAAGCAATGAGATTGCCAATTTTATCAGCAACTTTCACAATATATTATACTTGTTACTTCTTTTTTTGTTATGTTATAAGCATTTGAATGTAATGAAGATTAGTGCACCTTTGGATTGCGGATATTCGGGTTTGTTATTGCTTTCCTTTTCATATATATCTAATAAAATTGCTCTTCTGAGGGGGGGAAATGAAAGGCTAATTATAAATGTATATTGTTCTGCAGCTGCCTTGAAGGTGATGTCATACTTGCCTCTGCCTTACTCTGCTTTAAGCGCTCTCTTGATAGTTCCATCTCCACTCAGGGATGTGGTGTATGACTATTTAGCCAGCCGACGCTATGACTGGTTTGGGAAGGGAGAGGACTGTCTAGTTTTGCAAGAGAAAGAGATGCTGGAGCGTTTTATAGATAGAGATGAGCTGTTGGATCGTAGTTGATAGGATTCTTGGCTTGGCACTGACCATATTGTTAGATTAGGTTGCGAAGTTATGGTTGAAAACATGAATCATGCTTTTTCTGTTCCGGTCTGTTGATGCACATTCAGGTGTATAGTTGTCAAGCAATATAATCTTTTGCTCAAAGTTTGAGCTGTCACAAACCTTATATCTTGGCACAAAATTACCATTGTATTGATAAAGGTCCCGAGATGGGAACAAAGTACAAACACCGAAGAAAGCAAGAAGCGAAATACATGACTGAGAGTGATAACATAAAAGTACTTGACTTTGAGTGAAACATGGTGCAAAAACCCGAGAGTAAGCAACAAAATCCTAGCACATCAGAGTAGAGCTGATGCAGTTTTTGGGTTTGAGACCCAGTTTGAGGAAAGCCAGGAACTGGGTTCGATTGATACATGTTCTGGATTCGAGCAAGTGTTGAAATTGCCGGGATATCTTGATCATTGAGAACGAGACTATTCCGGGAGAGCCATACGTTCCTGAGAGTAATATGACATATCGAGTCCCAAACTTTTATATGAGAATCTGAGTTTGCAGATTGCCATTGTATGAGAAGATCCGGAATAGATGCCGGCAATGGGTCGCGACTCCCCACCAATTGAGAACGAAACCCTAAAATAGATGTCTAGCAAAATTGCATCTGAGACGAATATGGAAGCAATCTTCGAATGCCAAGTAGCATCTTTTGCATAGGAAGTGTTCCCAAGCAACAATCGAGAGCTTCAGTTATGTCCGTGTTCGAATCTGGCCTTGATCTAAAATAGATGACACTAGATTTATCAAAGTTTACTTTCAGCCCTGAAGCCAAACCGAGGCACTGAAATATGCTTATAATGTTTTCAGCCGAAGAAACCGAAGCCACTGCGAAGATGATCATATCGTCTGCAAATTGTAGATGCGAAATTCTGTTATTAATGTCATAGTCAATCCCCGAGAATAGGCTGAGTTCGCTGCCACTATCCAGTCATTTAATTGCATGTGCTCACAAGCCATAATGATATGTTTTAGGACTCACATACTCTCACTTTTTTTTTTTTTTCGACAATAAGTATTTATATTCATTGTAAAAGATTACATAAAAAAAGTACATTTAACACTATTAAGAAACAAAAAATTACAACAAAAAGTGAATTGGTTTATCAAGCCATGAGTGAGTTGATGGGTCTTCATTGAAAAGTGTGAGCACAACCTCGAGGAAAACCGAAAAAGTGGGTATCCGTTAGGGATTGTGAGCACAAGCTTGAGGGAACGTGAGTGTGGAAATCGAAAAGGTAGGCCGCAGAACTTTGGGTTGGATCCGGAAGAGGCGGTTAGCGAGTGATTTCCGGAG
>JAYMTH010003642.1:0-10662 GCA_036897465.1 Pelargonium australe | reverse complement strand
ACATCCCTCACATCCGGCAGGAATGGAGATCAGGTAAGTTTTGTTCCGAATGATAAATTGAAGCATGTGAAATCTCATCAGTTACCTTCTGATTCGGTGAAGAGCAATGGCTTAAGCAGGAATAAAGAGATTAGAGTAAGAGCAAAGGAAAATGATATTTCAGAAGATTCTCGTAATGGTTCTAATAGTCCTATAACTGGGACTAAAGGAACAAAAAATGACTATTCTGGCAGCAAGGTTGAAATGAAATCCAAAATTGAAATGCTCGAGGAAGAGCTAAGAGAAGCTGCTGCTGTTGAGGTTGCCTTGTATTCAGTTGTGGCCGAGCACGGGAATTCTGCAAATAAGGTACATGCTCCAGCACGTCGCCTTTCTAGGTTCTACTTTCATGCCCTCAAAGCAGGGTCCAGATCTAAGATGGCAAGTGCAGCTAGAACTTCCATTTCAGGACTGATATTAGTATCTAGAGCATGTGGAAACGATGTTCCAAGGTGTGTGCACAACCCAGTTCTTCAATTAATGCATTTGAATTTTGCATTTATTTAACAAACTTACCATCTTATAGTGTTAGAGAGCAAGAAATCTAAGCCAATATGTTTTGAGTGAGCCACCAATCAAAATAGAACACATTGTTAAAGTTACTTGAATCCAAGGGTCACTATCTTTTGCCCATGTAAAAAATCAAAGGCCACTATCTAAACCTCGTGGTTAACTTTAGGGAAATAAATCCCTTGGTTGAATGGTTTGGTTGTTACTGTCTAAGAACTTCCAAAGAATTCTAAATATTCCTCTATTTTTCTTTTGACATTTTAATCCTATTATCTCTTATTTTGATAGGTTAACTTTCTGGTTGTCGAATTCCATTGTGTTGAGGGCGACCATCAGCCAGGCTTCTGGGAATCTGTCAGGTTCTGCTGGATCGGACATCATTAATGATAAGTTTACACCGAGAGGCCATGAGTCCGTTCATGACAGAGAAAAAAATAATGTGATGGAAAATTTTGAGGACTGGGATAATATATTAACATTTATATCAGCATTGGAAAAGGTTGAAGCTTGGATATTCTCCCGAATTGTTGAGTCTGTGTGGTGGCAGGTCAGATCCTATAACTTATTCTCTCTTTTCCATGCTGCTGAGTAATCACAATGATCTTATCTTTTGTTGCTGATGTAGCTTCCTATTTTGCCCTTTCCAGACTCTGACTCCACATATGCAATCTTCTGCTGCTAAGAGCTCTAGCTCGAGGAAAACTCATGGAAAGAAACATGGTTTTGGTGATGCAGAGCAGGTTAACTTCTCTATAGATCTTTGGAAAAAGGCTTTCAAAGATGCCTGTGAAAGGCTTTGTCCTCTTCGAGCTGGAGGGCTTGAATGTGGCTGCTTGCCTATACTAGCTA
The DNA here is from genome assembly GCA_036897465.1 of Pelargonium australe. NCBI lineage: Eukaryota > Viridiplantae > Streptophyta > Magnoliopsida > Geraniales > Geraniaceae > Pelargonium > Pelargonium australe. Next base: position 9,264 of record JAYMTH010003642.1, on the reverse strand, counting down.
GATTGGTATGTTGATGCATTTATTATTATTTATTTATTTCGTTGCACTATATATATGATAGTTTTTAGACTTTTCTCAATTTACAACCAAGTCTTGTAAATATGTCTTCTGTAAACCGCACTAACATTCCCTATTCTGGTGCACAAGTTCCTGTTTTGAAAAGAAAAAAACTGTCACATGTTGTGTTGTGCTATAATAGCTTGAAAGGTTTGTCTTACATGTTTTCCTGTGGCTTTATCGGAAAATTTGTGTTCAGGTAATGGAGCAGTTGGTGAATAGATTAGATGTTGCCATGTTCAATGCTATACTGCGTGATTCAGCGGAAGACATGCCAACAGATCCTATGTCCGACCCCATTAGTGATTCTAAGGTTCTACCTGTTCCAGCCGGAAAGACAAGCTTTGGGGCTGGTGCGCATCTAAAAAATTCTGTAAGTAATATATGTGTGATGCTATTTTGATGATGCATTGTAAAATATTTCACACTCAAGTCCATCACTAATGTCTTTAATCTTCTGACTTCACTACATACTATTTCATGAATTCATGAAAAGTTACTTGAGCGGCATCTGAATAATACATTAACCATGATTGGAAGGACATGATAGATAATTTTGGATTGCTGATCTTGTTGAATCTGCTTCTTCCTTAAGAGTGTGCAAGACAAGTAATCTTCAGTAGGGTGGATCATATTATGGTCTGGATCGGAATACCAGACTGGACCAAATAGTAAAGTGTGACTGGAATTGGACTGGATGCCAACGGACTGGTCTTCGGTCCACAAATTTTGGAATTCCGGTGTGGACCGGAGTTATTATTATCTGTTTCGTTTTGAAATATCTTGTGCTTCTTTCTCGCTATTGAAAGATCTTGTTCTGTTTTCTTTTCCCTACCAGGTAGGTAACTGGTCCAGATGGCTTACGGATCTTTTTGGCATTGACGATGATCCTCCAGAAGATAATGGTGAACCCAATGTTGACAAGACACCGGAATCTGGAACATCCTTCAAGCCTTTTGATCTCCTTAAATCATTAGGCGATCTCTTGATGATTCCATTTGACAATGTTCCGGATGAATCCACGAGAAAAGAGGTAAAATTTGGATTATCGAGCATTTCATTTCTTCCGTTTTATTCCTTTTTCATGCTTAGCTAATTTTCATTAATGTTTGAAGATATGCCCCGCCTTCGGTGCACCATTGATCAAGAGAATATTTATCAATTTTGTCCCAGACGAGTTCTGCCCGACCCCAGTTCCGCAGGCACTTTTCGAGGCCCTGGATTTTCTGGTTAGTCCATCCCCAAGACAGTCAGGCAGTGTTTGGATTAGAATTTTTTTTAGGAACGGAAATCAAGAATCTCTTTGGATGAAAATGGCTTTAGAATGAGAAATCTCATTCCCATTTCGATTCTTGATTCTCATTTCTATTTTAAAACTTTTAATCCAAACGCTACCTCAATATTTTGATCTACAAGTAGATTAGACCTCGTTTGATCCGGTTTTCTCTTGATGTAGAGCCTTTCTGAGGCGGGGGAAGACTATATCACAAGCGTCCCGTGCAGCGCCGCTCCTACAGTCTATTCCCCACCCAAAGCAGCTTCACTAATAGGCATTATCGGAGGAGAAGTTGGAACTCATTCACCTTCCCTCGCAAGAGGACCATCATTGCTCCGGAAATCATACACCAGCGATGATGAGCTCGATGAGTTGGATTCGCCCATGAAATCTATTTCCATTGACAGTATTCGGATAAACCCTAGTTCGCCAACCCCCAACTCCAAGGCAAAAGGGCGTCGAAAAGCTGTTAGGTATCAACTCCTCCGGGAAGTATGGAGAGACGAAAAGTAGTCACAATTTGGTTTTGTATTTTTTTTGTACCGAGTCTAATAAGTTGTTTGATCTTATAAACTTTTCCAATATATATTTTTTCCTGTCTCATGTAAGTATTTGGAAGAGTTGAAAGATATGGAACATCTCATCTGGTCTTGATCTTGGCTTTGATAAAAAAAAAATATTCAGTTTTTTTGTGCCTTATCTTTCTCATTTATTCCATCTTCAAGAACTGGTCAAGCTGTGATGATTCTGAGGTACTGTGTCATGCATTAGTTGTAAAGATTTATGTATGATGCAGCCTTATCTGAGCTTGCAAGAATGTGTACCTTAATAGACAGTTTTAGCTATGAGTCAATCATTTATACTCTATGATCAGTCTTGCATATCATTTGTATTAAAAAAATTGTTCAGGATTGAGAACCATCATTGTTCGTGTTTGGATTAAGATTTTTTTACGTGCGATGAACATAGTCGTATTTCATCTCATCAAAATGACACGTGAGGTTTGTGCATGTGAAATACCATAGCTGATAATTTGTGCGTGCATGTCGTGCTGAAGGTTGTTTGTGTGATGCACGACCCAACACAAACACTACACATTAAGAAATTGTGTTGGATGGTCCAACACGAATACGAAACGTTCATGAACATAAAACATGAACACAACACGTTTTAACACGGTAACTAAATGAGCCGTGTTGACACCGCACGACATGATTGAAACGAACATGACACCGCACGACATGACCCAACAAGTTAGGATTAATTTACAATTATACCCTTAAGAGTGCATGTTGTGCATGTCACAACACGACTAATTGATCAAGCGTGCGTGTTATTCGCACAAATCATTAAGAATTCCTAAAGTTAGCTCTAATACCAGTTGTTGGAAGAAACTCTTACCTAACCTCCTTATCAGAGCTATGATTTATTCTTAACTAACTTATTTTTCATTTTTACACTAACAGGATCATTGATACTCATTTTAGAAGAGAGTAGGTGTAAAGTTGACTTCTTCTTTATTTTCTTTTTCTTTTTTGGAGTGCATGCATTGCAGGAAACTGTGAACAGGTCTTGGAATTCACAATTGATTAGTAAATTATTCACAAGTTGTTGAAAACCTGGTACAGTATACAAGAATCATTATAAGATTGAAATGCAAAAAATATTTTATTTATTAGTTCAGTAGACTAAGAAAAAGAAGACAAAAATGAGTTGGTTACAATGTTTATACATTATACAATGACTAATGAGAAGTAAAAGGATGGAGTTGTGAAGTAGATCTGCAATTGTTTCATTTGTAATAAAAGCTTCCATTTTCATTGCAGCCACATCTCTGAAGCACTGAATATTCTATTCTTCAAGTTGCCTGAGGTATGTTCTTACAAAACTCTTTGGCTTTACATCATTTTTTAGAATGTTAGCAACTGAAAGTAATATGCTATTTAATTCTTACACTTATGCTTCAATCAATTGTTTCTGAAACTTTCACATCCTTTTATTTCTACTTTTTTTTTTTTGGGAAGTAAATTCGACTAAATTTTGAACTAAGTTAACTTCAAGTTAGTCACCCGACTATCAAAATAAATACTACCTCCATTTCATGATAAATGTCTTTGTCACATCTAAAATTTGTTTCAAAATAAATGGCATTCTACCATTTGAAGATAAAAAGTCAACTCACTTTCCAACTATGCCCTTTATATAAGCTCACACTATTGATAGGTAATGTGTGCACAAACAACGATGTAAGGTTAAATAAGTCATTTTACAAAACTTCTTAATTTGTGTGAAAAACTTTAGGAAGACATTCAACATGAAATGGAGGTAGTATGTTTTAAATCTAATGTCAATAAATTAATGGTAAAACTAATGCTAAGTGAATGTAGATTGAGTTGTTTAGCCCACACAGTAGGTAGTTTGAGTTTGGACTTCTCTTAAGATAAGTTATAGGCTGCAAACTTTTGGGTGACGGTTTAATTGGCTTATATACGAATGGATTTTTCCATAGGAGACATCTTTTGGCTGTCTCCTAAAGCTGCTATTCTTGTAGTGTTCCTTACCATTTTTCATGTTAGCTTAGGCTTCACAGGTCACTAATCTCCCAACGTTCTGCATGTCCAAAACCACTTTGAACAGTATTTTATGCATCTTATCTTCATTTGACTGCTACCCCGAACTCTTCCTTGAATATTCTCATTCCTAATCTTTCCATTCTGGTAGTACCACAAACTCACCTAAGCATTCTCAGCTCTGCAACCCCAATTTTGTGGTTTTGCAGCCGCTTTAGAGCCCAACATTCAATGTCATATTGCATAGCTAGCTGTATAACTACTCCATAGAACTTTCCTTTGAACTTTAGAGGCACTCTTTCTTCACAAAGAATCATACCCCCTCCGGTCAAAAATAAGTGTCTTGTTTTCTATTTTGAGAAGATTAAGGAGAAGTTAGTGGTTTACATTTAGTATTGTTTGCTCAAGAACATGTGTTTTAACAACTAACTTATTATAAGAATACTATTGGTAATTCATGCATAACTACCTTCCTAAAAAGAAAAAATGACACTTATTTTGGAACAAAAATACTAGAGAAACATGACACTTATTTTGGGACGGAGGGAGTAAAAGCTGACCATAATTCTTTGGAAACTGCATTTCTATTGTGAATTCTCAATACTGTCCAGTTTTGTTCTATGATGTAAGCAAAAATCTGGTGATCAAAAGTTAGAACTAACCTGATTTTACACACCTTCTGCACTATGGCAGGATGGGAGAGACTATACGAAATGAAGTCACTAAACATTTCTCAGTAGACATTCCAAACCGAAGTACAAGATTAGCCTATTCCATGAACAAAAAGCTCTGTCAAGAGTCGCCTTACTTCTCACAGAACTGCATTTTCAAAGTCCCCGAAAAGCTCAGAAGCTGTAACAAAAAATCTTATGATCCCAACATAGTTTCGGTAGGCCCTTACCACCATGGCAAACCAGAACTCGAACCAATGGAGAAGATAAAATCTTGGTACCTGCAAAGCCTCCTCCATCGCTTGCCAATGCCTCCAGAAGAAACTCTGGCATACTTTGTGGAAAACATTAGAGGGTTGCAGAGCTGTGCTCACAGATGTTATGCAGACAAAATTGAATTTGAGCTCGATGATGATAGATTCGTAGAAATGCTGATTCTTGATGGTTGCTTTCTGGTTGAGCTCTTTCGTAAAGATGCATGGTTAATACAGCCCCATGAAGATGACCCTATATTTAACACTCCTTGGATGCTCCCAAATTTGTACCATGACTTGATCTTGCTCGAAAACCAGATCCCTTGGTTTGTTCTTCTTCGCCTTTTTCAGATGAGCGAGCCAGCTATGTCGCGCTCTTACAAGGAACTAGACAATGATGTTCTTGCTAAGCTTGTGCTCAAGTTCTTCGAGACAATGATGCTGATGACTGAACCAGCTGAGTACAGAGATAATGGCAATCAGATCAAGCATATACTCGACTTGTTACACACTTGCTTGCTTTCTTTATCTGCAACTACCGTGCCTCAACAATTGTATTGGAAACTTGTTCCCACAGTGACTGATCTCTTGCAGTCCGGGGTCAAGTTCAAGATTGGAAGTCCTGGAGACATACTAAATATCAAGTTCAACCAAGGAATATTTGAAATCCCTCCTATCAGAATCCGAGGGAACTCAGAATCGTTGTTTCAGAATCTCATAGCTTACGAGGAATGTAACTATTTCACAAACCATCAGTTCACCTCTTATGCTGTTCTCTTAGATTGCCTCATCAACACAAGCACAGACGCTACATTGCTCTGCGATAAAGGAATAATTGTGGATGCTTTGAGTACAGAAGACGTATCTCTTCTCTTCAATGGGCTCTATAATGACAATCTTGTCTCTCAGTTCTATTATGGCAAGTTGACTCACAACGTCAACAAGTATTATAGGTCTCAATGGCCAAAGTGGAGAGCTACCTTGATGAGTAAACATTTTAAGAATCCTTGGTCCATATTTTCACTAGTAGCTGCAGTTCTCATTCTGGTTTTCACCTTCACACAAACCTTGTTTTCCATTCTCTCTTACTAAGGTTTTGACAGTACTATGTTTTGCTTCGATGTTACTATGTATTTGACAGTAATGTGTTTAGCTACGATTGTGCTTTGTTTTGCTTCCCCTTATATATTTGACAGTATCGTGTTTTGCTTCGATATTGATAAGCTGTGATTCTATTAAAGCATTTGACAGTAGCTATATATGTTTTGCTTCAATATTGTTATGTTTGTGATTATACTGATATAGGAATTTATGCATAGATTGAAAATAATCGAGAAAAACGTGTACTTGTATCTAATGAAACTACTGAGAACAGTTAATTGATCCGAAGAACAAATAGCAAGTACTTACAGTTGCAAGAATCAATCTACTATTACGAGTTTCGAGTACTCAGGACCCGATATAGCTAGTTCCATAGTAGCCTCAGGGTTGAAAACACCACCTTCCTTCAAGAACAGCTTAAGCAGGTTCTTGGAGAATCCACTCAAAAGTGCCACTCCTTTCTGATGGCTTGGAACCGGCGTAGCCTTTGAGTTTCTCAGGTTCCAGAACACAGATTCATACCCGTTTTCCTTAAACTTCCTTGTTATCACCTCGTAGTCAGTTTCCCAGGAATTGCTTGATGCTTGGTCGAACTCCATGTCACTGAACACAAATAGTCTCTTTATCATCTGTTCTTCAGTGATGTTCCCACTTTTCGCCACCAGCAAGATTTGATCAAAAACCTTCTGAAAATCTGTATTCATTTCCCAATCCATTCGCACTATGGATTCAATCTTGTCTCGAAGATTGTCTCCTTTGATTATCTGAAGCTCGGGTTCAGAGCTGAATGTGATCAATTTTCCTCTCCAAGGCTCTTCACTCAATGGAGTACCATACATGCTTCCCGAGACATCACATATCGCGAGACAGTTCTTGAGCTTCCCTAGCTGCGAGAGGTCTTGAACCATTCTCTCCCACTGCAAGACCGCGACTTCTCCACCATCTCCTCCTCTGATTGATGCTATGATCTCGTGGGGATAGAGTGCGCCAGCAGCAATCTTCGCTTCTCCTTTCTTGACCTTTTCTAGGTATCCTTTAAACCGTTCCTGATCATGTGACAAGAATGCTTCTGTGTAGTTCTTCATGTAAACTTCTGGTAGTTTCAGGGCCTTGCGAAGAGGAACTAGCACTTCTTTTCGCAGCCTGTCGCGAACCCTGTAAGCATAATGTGCATCTTCAATGCCTTCGTATTCAGGATACGAATCTCTCGGGAAAAGCCTCCTTGCTATGCTTTCACACAGCAATGTTGATTGATCCAAAGGTAAGTTAAGAGAGGGACACCATTTTGCAGCAAAACTGATGTTCCAGAGATCACCAGAACTCAGTTTCACCAAATCATCCTTCAAAAACTGTGCAAAAACATCAGATATCTGATCATGAAGATACCGAAATGATGGATCTTTCTGGTACCTCTCAATAGCCTTTTTGGCAGATTCAATTTTCTTAGCCTCTTTAGAACAGCAAGAACTTGGATTGTCCTTTGGGTACCTAACTCTCTTTTTTCTTTTAACCAGGGACAGTGCTTCTTCAAGATCAGTATCTTGAAGCAGAAGATAGAGAATCAGAGGCAAGTCCTTGAAGTAGCCAAATTCAGCAACTGATTGGGCATTAGAAGCTAGGGTTTTGGGGTGATTCTCATGAACCCACAATGCTGCTGCATAGAATCCATGCCTATCAGATTTTCCGGTACCGCGGACACCTCTGAGGTTCCAGAAAAGTTTGAGGGCTGTGAGAGGGTTCTGATCCCAAGCAAGCTGCAACCTGGAGACAACTTCGCGTGTCGGGAACAACATGGAAGAAGAAATCAAGACAATGGTTGCCACTAGAAAGGTAAGTGGGAGACATGTTTTCTGTGAAACCCATTGGTGGTTTTGGTTTTGGACTAATGTGATTGTAGCTTGAAACCATGGAGTCCATGAAAGGGTCACCAGTGAGAGGTTGAGTCTGGTTCTCTGGTGTGGCTGAATCTTGACTGCTCTGAGTCTCTTTGGGGAGGTAGATTTCAGGTGGACCGAGCAGCGAAAATGGAGGAGCAATAGATCCTGAGGTTGTGTTCATGGAAAGATTAGAGCACCAGCATTTGGTGGTGATCTGAGAGAGTTTCTCATTAAAGCATGTTTAAGAGGAGCTAGCCTTCGAAGGGCCATATCGGGATCTGAGAAAGAAAAAAAAGCTCATATTAGAACACTAACAGTTTGAACATAGAATCTAGAAAATATCATATCATAACAATAAGGAAACAGCATAGAATCAAGGAAGTTCATGTTAGAATTGCAACAATTTGGCATGAAATCAAGAAAAGTTCATATTAGAACGCTAAGAATGTAACATAAAATCAACAAAGTTCATAATAGAGCACCTAGAATTCAACACATAATCAAAAATATTCATTTTAGAAGAGTAACAATTTCACATGGTAGGGTTGTTCCAGCGCTTAACCTGAGGTCTCGAGTTCGAGTCTCAGGAAATGCAGCTGCGATAAAACTTGGTAGGAAGAGCTTTGCCGCCCTTGTGTCCTATCCGGCTCGAATGAGGATTAGTCTGAGTGTGGTAGAACGGATTAAAGGTGTCAACCGCGAGTTTGCGGGCCCGCTCAGGAACCTCACGGTTTAGACCGGAAAAAAAAATTGTTCGTATGAGAACAGTATCAATTTGGCATGGAATCAAGAAAAGTTCATAGTAGAACTTTAACAATTCAATATAGAATCAAGACATGTTCATATGAGAACAGTAATAAGTTGTCATGGAATCAAGAAAAGTTTGTATTAGAACACAAACAATTCAATATAGAATTGAGAAAAGTTCATTTTAGAACACAAACAGAAGAAGAAATTGGGAAGAAGATGAGATTATCGTACCTGAAAGTGGTGATTCTCTAGAATTTCTTGATTTTCAGTGTGAAGAGTATAAATAAAAGGCGCAATTGTTGATGCTTAAGTAAGCTTTTAAGAGATTATACATAAATAAGTAGAAAGAGTAAGGACTTGTAAGCAAAAAATAATAATAATAAAGGAGAGAAAATAAAAGGCGAGATTTAAGGGTTTATGATTATCAATGAAGAAGGTTCTGGATTGCTTGTCACACAAGTAATTTTTTTTTTTTTTTTTTTACCTTATCATTTGCTTGCATTACAAGAAAATTACATTCCTATATTTTCTGCATATATAACAACAACCATTTTCTTTAAAGAAAAATAAAAAATAAAAAATAAAGTTATAAGATAAATAGTCACAAAAGGTGGCCTTTCTTGCTTTGAGAGCAAGCTTTGCCTGAGGCGGCAATTAGGGTTTTTTTGAAAAGTCTCTTCTGCTTTGACGGCGGCGGCGCGGCGCTGT
>JAYMTH010003641.1:0-10663 GCA_036897465.1 Pelargonium australe | reverse complement strand
AAAACTCTTAAATCTAAGAGCATGACACCTGTAACTTCAAGGTTCTCCTTTATATATAGTAATAGATGTTCAGTGCTTAAAGATCGAAGATTGTGAAGATAGGGTAGAGATTATTGATTTATTTGCATGAGATTTGATTGGGTTTTGTGTTTTTTTCTGTTGTTGTTGTTGGTGGTGGTGTGGCTAATTTGAACTTGTTGAGCTCCTGATGATCAATTGGCAGTTTGTGGCTTTGTGCATGTGTTCTCTGTGTTTGCATGTTTGGTGGAATTTCCCACTGAGAATTTACTTCATAATTGCATATTTGTGGTGCTCTGTTGGGTTTATTAGGTAGCGTCCATGCATTCTAACTTAAAGGATCATTGTTATGATGAGAGGGTAGAGAGAAGTTCTTTGTCAGTAATTTTGGTGGTTTTATGGAATGTTTTATCTAGTGAAGCATGATTGCGTGATACTCTTTTGTCATTCTTTTATTGTTTCAGCTAGTTTGATGTTGTAGTATGCTTGAGTGTCAATTGATATTTTGTGCACTTGGGGCTCCCTCCATGAATACATGCCTGGTCACTTTGCTGGTTCAATCCATGATAAGTCACTTAAACTAGTCGGGATCATTAGCTTTGCTAGGACTGTCCAAGCTAATGTTAGGACCTAACTTTGTGCTGGCCTTTTCAAAAGTTAAGCTTTGTTATCTTGATTGGTCTTTGTTGTTGAAAATATTCAATTAAAAAGCACCGTTTATATAAGTCAAATAATGTTTGAGCTTCTTTATGTATGCTTCACTGAAGTCTGAACAATACTTTTAGGCTGCAAATGGATTTTTTTTAAATGGGAATGAAATTATTATTCCTCTTTTTGTGTCTGTTTACATGCAATATAGTCTCATGTTTAAATTTAAAAGTATTTAACCATTTCAGAATATGAATCACATTCCTTTTTTATTGAGGTAATGTGAGTAGGGAAGGGAATGAAAGTAAGAACCATTGTTCCTCATTTACTCAAATAAATGCTACCCTATTGGTTCCCATTCCCATAAAAATAGTCCAAATGAAATCTTGGTTTTATGATAGTATGATATTGTGTTTGATGGTTACGTCTCATGTTTTTTTTTTCTTGCTCAATATTGTGGGAGAAGAATTAATTAATTGAGTATATCTATTTTGGTTAACTGTCAAATGATGATGTCCTGCGTATTGACGTTCTAGTTTGAGATGCTTACTTATTCTCTCACTGTGTTACTCTATAAAGTTATTGGGCTATTTCCTCTCAATGACAATTTTTGGCTCGAGTTAGGACACTTAATTTATTGTATATGGCAACTTTGATTGGGTGGATTTTTTGATTTTCAACTAATTAGATTCTTGATGTTACATGTATGTACATAAATACCTGGTCAACATTAATAGTATTGTTGCACCATCAGCATTCCAGTAGAGAAATGTCGTGAACAGTTAGACAGTTGCATATGCTGTTAGGTGTCATGTTCCTTAATAAAACTAATTCAACAGCAGGCAATCCCTGCTATTTGCCTTGGATAGCATTTTTCTTTTGTCTTGAGGTGATACATATGGATGTCCTTTGGGATTATGATATATATGTATTGTATGGAGAAAATAACACGACTGGTCTGTGCTATATGATATCGTGCTTAGAGCCTTAGACAACTATGTAGCTGCATGTTTGATGAAGTCGGTGTGTACACTCCCTTTAGTAATCCCTCTAAACTCTAAATCATGAACACTTTGACTTCTTTACCTGGTATTTTGATAAACTGTCTTTTGTCTTGGAGATTCCCAATTCTGGGAGGTTGCAAGGAACCTTTTAAGCTGCCGAATTCAATTCAATGAAATATGGTTTTCTTCTCCTGTTAAATGAAATTGTAAGAAGCTATGTTTTCGATTGAAGATCACTCGAAAGAGAGCAAGTTCATCCATTTGTTGAGCACATTGAGGTTGAGGTTATCATCTTGAATTATGTGATGTTTTCATGCAATAATAGTGTAACATATAAGAAAGTATCATAACAATATTTAATCATCTAAACAATCAGGAAGAATGGCTGAATTTTAATACATTGTTTGCAATGAAATATCAAATGTGTACGATATTCCCTTCTTTACTATTTACCTTTGAAGCAGCAAATATGTCTTCATATCTCCCAGCAACTACTGATTCAATAGCTCAGGCTTTAGAAGCCAAAACTCCACCAGAAGCCATCTCTATTCTTTACCGCGTACTTGAGAACCCCTCATCTTCTCCTGATGCTCTTAGGATAAAAGAACAGGCCATCACAAATCTCTCAGATCTTCTTAGGCAAGAGGGCCGTGCGGAGGAGCTTAAGAGCCTTCTGACCCGATTGAGACCCTTTTTCTCCTTGATTCCCAAGGCAAAAACTGCAAAAATTGTTCGTGGGATCATTGATACCGTAGCTAAGATACCAGGAACATCCGATCTTCAGATTTCACTTTGCAAAGAGATGGTGCAATGGACCCGTGAAGAAAAGCGGACATTTCTCCGTCAAAGAGTTGAGGCAAGGCTTGCAGCCCTTTTGATGGAAAACAAGGAGTACTCTGAGGCACTTAGTCTCCTTTCTGGGCTCGTTAAGGAGGTAAGAAGACTGGATGACAAACTACTACTTGTGGACATTGACTTGTTGGAGAGTAAGCTCCATTTCTCTTTACGTAATCTCCCTAAAGCCAAGGCTGCGCTCACAGCTGCAAGAACCGCTGCAAATGCTATTTACGTGCCTCCAGCTCAACAGGGAACTATAGATTTGCAGAGCGGCATCCTCCATGCGGAAGAGAAGGATTACAAAACTGCGTACAGCTATTTCTTCGAGGCATTTGAAGCATTCAATGCTCTTGAGGATCCAAGAGCAGTCTTTAGCCTCAAGTACATGTTGCTTTGCAAAATAATGGTGAGCCAGGCTGATGATGTGGCCGGGATAATCTCATCCAAAGCAGGGCTGCAATATGTAGGGCCTGAACTTGATGCCATGAAAGCTGTTGCTGATGCTCATTCCAAACGTTCACTAAAGCTCTTCGAAACTGCACTTCGCGATTTCAAGGCTCAACTAGAGGAAGACCCTATCGTTCACAGGCATCTCTCTTCCCTATACGACACTCTGTTGGAGCAGAATTTGTGCAGGTTGATCGAGCCTTTCTCAAGAGTTGAGATTGCTCACATTGTGGAGCTAATTGAACTGCCCGTAGATCATGTGGAAAAGAAGCTCTCGCAGATGATTTTGGATAAGAAGTTTGCAGGGACCTTGGACCAGGGTGCAGGTTGTCTCGTCATTTTCGATGATCCAAAGACTGATGCAATCTACCCAGCATCCTTGGAAACCATCTCGAATGTTGGTAAGGTCGTGGATAGTCTCTACAGAAGGTCTGCAAAGATAATGTCGTAGAGGTTTCAGAAGTAGTAGATGTTTCTTCGCTGATACATTGTTTGTTTTACTTATATTTCGAACATCTGTGAACTTGCAATCTTTGATTCATAATTGTTCATCGTAAGATTTGCAGTGTAATCTTAGATTTACCGTGTTGGAGAATTGATTTGTTCTTAGAGAGACAGTGAACCCTTGATTTGTTTGAAGAAATATATAGCTGCTCCTTTCCGGGTATTGGATTTTTTGATTATTTTGGGCATGGGAAGTATGTTTCACTTAATAATCAATTGCACATTCCAGTTAGGATTTACTATGTGCTGAATTAGTCTTGTTGAGGTAAAAATGTTAATTTAGACTTGAACCTGCGGAGACCGGCCTCTTTAGGGATTGTTAGCAGGTAGTTTTGTTGGTAGCGGGTTGGATTGGACCGGTTTTGCTAGAGTTGACGAGTTGTAGGTCTGGTTGGGTAACTCACCTGTTACCTTCATTAGTTTTAGGGTTAAAGTTATCATTAACTCTTCAACTATACACTCATATCGCCGTTGATTCTCCTACTTTTCTTTAAATCACTATTAGTATTTCAACTACACATTTTCTTCATCGGTTCACAAAAACTCGATTTTTGAAAATAGATAACGGAAAAGATAACATCCGTTAATCACATGAGTGACACATATCAATATTGAGTAAAAAAATATAAGGGTTAAAATTATCATTGACGCTCCAACTATACACTTATATCAACGTTGATTCTCCAACTATTTTTAAATCACCATTGATACTCCAACTACACATTCTCTTTACCAATTCACAAAAAAAATATTCTGTCATTTTTGTTAAATATGATAATACAATATATCATTGTAATGACCACAAGATCCAATAAGCTCATCAAATTAATATATTTGATAAGATTCAATATCGAATTTTGTTCGAATTCGCTTAAGGTAACAATATGCTATTTGGTTTGGATATTACAAATTTTTTTTTTTGTTTTTTGAATACATGTGGTTCGGATATTACAAAAAATTTTCTGTTGAAACACAAACATCTATTTTGTTTAAGCTAACAGTATGTTATAAATTTTGCAACTTATCTCTATTTACTGAAATCATGAATTGATAAAAGTTTTTCTTGGTTTGGATCACTTCACTCAATTGTTTGATATATTTTGTAAATAAATCATCTTCATCATCATATTTAATACATTTGTTGTTGCTTAGCTTGACAATTTTTCTTTCTCAGATTGATATAGATTTTGTATTTTGTTTTAGTCAAATTGTTTTTTGAACCATAATTCAATTCGATCAGTATTGGACTGATATGATCGATTTTCTTCTTTTAAAAAAACATTTGAATTAGACAATTCACTAATTTTAAATTAAAAATATGAATTTTATCCGATTCCAACAAAATTCGATAATGAATCTTATCTAGTATATTAATTTGATAAACTCATTGAATTTATATATAGTTTTATCATATTTAACAAAATGGATAAAATATCGTTTTTTGTGAATTGGTAAAGAGAATGTTTAGTTGGAGTACTAATGGTGATTTAAAAATAGTAGGAGAATCAATGATGATATAAATGTATAGTTGGAGGGTCTATGGTAATTTTAACCCCTCTATTTTTTACTCAATATTGACATGTGCAACTCATGTGATTTATCTATTTTCAAAAATTGAGTTTTTGTGAACCGGTGAAGAAAATGTGTAGTTGAAGTACCAATGGTGATTTAAAAAATAGTAGGAGGATCAACGGTGATATAAGTGTATAGTTGGAAGGTCAATGATAACTTTAACCCTTAGTTTTATGACCGCAACTCAATATCTGAACATAAAGAAAAGTTGACCTAAAACCCGAAACCGAAATGTCAACTTTAAATTGAGGCTAAAGAGCAAAAAATAGTTTCTACGTTTCTAGAACATAGAATATTTTTTAAGTTTCTAGAACAATAGTTTGTAATCTATTTTTCAATGGACCGAATTCAGCATTGATCATTTATTCATCTTCTTTGATTTGCATTATCTCATTTTCTTATGATTTATTAATGTTGGGAACTGGAAGGGAAGAATAGGTATGAAAGGAAATATTAAAGAAATGATTGCAAATGTTTTATATTAGGAGTCTATCCCTGAGCACGGGAATGGTTACTTATGAAACTGAAGTTTCCTTTGTGTTCATACTTCATAGCAACTTACAACGTAGATATCACCTTGTTTTGTTTTTTCTTTCTTTCTTCTCTTTGCTTAGGGGCTTTTGAGGGACAGTTGTAGTGGTTTTTCATCTTGTACTCTGAAATGTAATTTTGTGGGTCTCCAAAAATATGAGCCATAGTTAAGCTCTATCTAGTATTTGATATCTTGGAAGATTATATGACTATATTTTGTGAAATTGAAAATTACATGGATTATTTATCACTGAGAATCTTTTGGACCTCAACCTTGGGTATTTGTCAGTCAATTCAATGGTGTGGAATTATGAATTTTTGTTTCAACTCAAAACTTAGCCAGGGCATCTAAATATAGTTGTTTCATGTGCAGATGATTGGGCTAGATAGTAATCATGATTTTGGAAGTAAGCAGCTAGATAATGGCAATGGGAGCTCAGAATATGATGGACAATCATCCTCTGTAAGTCTTTCCAATGCCATAGATATGGTGGCAGCTGAGCTGGATGAAAATACAGCCATTTGGGGTCCCTTGCATGGTGGAGATATTTCAATTCTTGTGCTCATTGTTAAATGTTGTTGAGAATATGGAAACAGGTCCTAGATCAAATACCTTAGCGTTTGAGGAAGATGTGCCTCTTTTTGCATTGGGTCTGATCAATTCAGCTATTGAACTGGCTGGACCATCCATTTGCCATCATCCTAGGTTATTAAGTTTGATTCGGGATGAATTGTTCCATAACTTGATTCAGTTTGGCTTGTCAACGAGTCCAATTATTCTTTCACTGGTGTGTAGCATTGTACTCAATCTGTATCACCATCTTCGTACTGAATTGAAATTACAGTTTGAGGCTTTCTTTTCTTGCGTGATTTTGAGGCTTGCACAAAGTAGATATGGGGCCTCACACTTGCAGCAGGAGGTTGTCATGGAAGCTCTTGTTGACTTCTGCCGGCAGCAGACATTTATGGTGGAGATGTATGCTAACTTGGATTGTGACATAGCTTGCAGCAATGTGTTTGAAGACCTTGCTAATTTTTTGTCAAAGAGTGCATTTCCGGTGAGCTGTCCTTTATCTGCAATGCATACTCTTGCGTTGGAAGGTTTGATTTCTATTATTCAGGGAATGGCCGAGAGAACAGACAGAGCCTCCGTTAGTTTAGAACAGTCTCCAGTAAGTTTTGAGGAGTTACCCCGTTCTGGATCGCAAAGTGCGACAACTATAGTGATCCTAATCATTGGGTTCCATTTGTCCGCCAAAAGAAGTATATCAAGCGACGATTGATGATTGGGGTGGATCATTTTAATCGTGACCTTAAAAAGGGGCTGGAGTTTCTCCAAGGAATGCATCTCTTGCCTGAAAAACTTGACCCCCAAAGCGTGGCTTGCTTTTTCAGGTACACTGCTGGGTTAGATAAGAATCTTATTGGAGATTTTCTGGGAAATCACGATGAGTTTTGTATTCAGGTTCTTCATGAATTTGCTTGGACATTTGATTTCCAGGGCATGTTTAGATACTGCACTTCGGTTGTTCTTGGAAACTTTCCGTCTTCCTGGAGAATCACAAAAGATCCAGAGGGTGCTTGAGGCATTTTCGGAGAGATACTATGAACAATCACCTCAAATTCTAGCTAACAAGGATGCTGCTCTCTTGCTGTCGTATTCAATTATAATGTTGAATACCGACCAGCATAATGTGCAAGTAAAGAAGAAAATGACAGAGGAGGATTTTATCCGGAATAATAGGCACATCAATGGCGGCAGTGATCTGCCTCGAGAATTTTTATCTGAGCTCTATCACTCAATTTGCAAGAATGAGATCCGCACAATCCCGGAACAAGGTGCAGGGTTTCCTGAAATGACGCCAAGCCGTTGGATTGATCTGATGCACAAATCCATGAAAACTGCGCCCTTCATCGTGTCTGATACCAAAGCCTACCTTGACCATGATATGTTTTCTATAATATCAGGCCCAACCATTGCTGCTATCTCTGTAGTATTTGATCATGCTGAATATGAGGATGTTTACCAAACATGTATTGATGGATTCTTAGCTGTTGCAAAGATTGCAGCGTGCCATCATCTTGAAGACGTAATTGATGATTTGATTGCGTCTCTTTGTAAGTTCACAACCCTCTTGGATCAATCATCCATTGAGGAACCTATACTAGCTCTTGGTGATGATCCAAAAGCACAAATGGCTACAATGACGGTCTTCAATATTGCAAATACATATGGTGATTATATTCGCTCGGGTTGGAGAAATATTCTGGATTGCATCTTGAGATTGCACAAGCTTGGTCTTCTTCCTGCTTGTGTGGCTAATGATGCAGCGGATGGATCAGAGCTTGCTTCTGACCCTGGGCACGGGAAACGTGTTACAAATTCTTCATCTTCGGCTCCTAAACCATTCGTAGGTACTGCAAGGAGATCCTTTGGATTGATGGACAGGTTCACTCAGCTGTTATATACGGAGGAGCCAATATTTCAACCTAGTGAAGAACAACTTGCTGCTCACCAACGCGCTGTACAGACAGTTCAGAAGTGTCACATTGACAGCATATTTACTGAAAGCAAATTTCTACAAGCGGAGTCTTTGTTGCAGCTTTCAAGAGCACTCATCTTGGCTGCAGGACGATCTCAGAAATCAAATAGCTCTCCAGATGATGAAGATACTGCAGTTTTCTGTCTGGAATTGCTGATTGTGGTAACCTTGAACAACAGGGACAGAATTGTGCTTCTTTGGCAGGGTGTTTATGATCACATAGCTAATATCGTTCACTCGACTGTGACGCCTTGTGCGTTGATCGAAAAGGCTGTTTTTGGACTCCTACGGATCTGTCACAGGTTGCTACCCTATAAAGAAAACCTAGCGGATGATCTTTTGAAGTCACTGCAACTCGTGTTGAAGCTTGATGCTCAGGTTGCTGATGAATATTGTGAGCAAATCACACAAGAAGTCGGTCGCCTTGTGAAAGCTAATGCTGCTCACATCAGATCCCAAACGGGTTGGCGCACCATTATAACCCTACTCTCTATCACAGCTCGGCATCCAGATGCTTCTGAAGCAGGATTCAACGTGTTATTGTTTATTATGTCTAATGGAGCCCACTTGCTTCCGGCCAACTACTCTCTCTCTGTTGATGCAGCGAGGCAGTTTGCAGAGTCACGCATACAGGCAGAGCGGTCTCTTCAGGCACTCGATCTCATGGCAGGGTCTGTTGATTGTTTAGTGAGGTGGAGCCGCGAGGCCAAGGAAGCGATGGAGGAGGAGGAAGCTTCAAAAATGAGTCAAGATATTGGTCAGATGTGGCTGAGGCTTGTGCTGGGAGTGAGAAAAGTTTGTTTGGATCAGAGAGAAGAAGTTCGATATAACGCACTGTTGACACTGCAGAGATGCTTCACTGGAACGGAATCAATTCGTCTTCCTATGAATTTATGGATGCAGTTTTTAGATCAGGTAATCTTCACAATGCTCGATGACTTGATCAGGATTGCTCAGGAACAGTCCCAGAAGGATTACCGAAACATGGAAGCTACTTTGATTCTCGCAGTGAAGATTATGTTGAAAGTGTTTCTTCAGTTGCTTCCCGACCTCTCACAGTCAGAAACTTTCAGCAAAATATGGTTGGGTGTTGCAAGCCGGGTGGAAGTATATGTTAAGGCGAAAGCGAGAGGCAAGAGGAACGAGAAGCTGCAAGAAATGATTCCTGAGAGAGTCCAATCCCAACTAACATATCCTTACTTTTTTACTAAAAGGGGAAAGTAAAAATGTATTTAATTCAAATTCATTGTAAGTTTCTAAATTTGAAGTTTTAACCATTAAATGAATAGAGTTTTAGCTACTAAAAGAGTATACAAACATAACAAAGGAAAGAACTTGTCTATTATTGAAAGAATTTTATCACTACTCAAATATAATTTTGTGATGTCTCTTCCCTTTAGAGTCTAGAATGAGATGGGTTTGTGAGCTTTCCCACTCATTCAGTAGTTTACTTGCAGGATTTTACATGGATATTTGTCAGTGTTATGTGTGGTATATTTATATTTTAGCCTATGATGGATGATGACACAGGCTGCATCGGAACAAAGAGAGAGGTTGGCTTTCTCAACAGCAAGTAGAAGAACGATTCTAGAGACAGAAGAGCTTGGTGTCTCGATTCTTCAAGATTTACACCAGCAGCGTGAAACTCTACTTCATTCCCACACCAAGGTGTGCCGTTTAGCTCACGATACTCGATCTTTGGTTGATTGGTTCCTTTCCATATCTGAACTTGACCGGTTTTGTATGTTTTGCAGCTTCATAGGGTAGACGATGCCATAGACAAGAGCAAGAAAGTCATAGCCGCCATGTCGCGGAGGATAACCCGGAACAAGTGGATCGTTGGCTCAATAATTGCAGCTCTTGTTTTTGCAATAATCTTAATCCTTTATGTTAAGCTGTCATAATTTCTTGCAAAATCTTGTCGTTGGCAAGATGGATTGTGCAATTGCTTTGCTCTACTTTATGTGCATGTTGTATGTAGAGTTATTGTATTGTATACTTGGACACACTGTTGTTATATAGAAAAAAATGATGTTCAATTGACCTAGCAATTTGTGTTGCCTTGAAATTTGATTATGTGATATATAGGATAAAAACGACATGTTTATATAGCTTATATTTGAACACAAACACGACAAAGTGTATTTAGTAAACATCGGGATTGAATCTTGAGAGGACACGACAAGTTGCTGATGATGGCTTCAATGTCGGCAGGGTCGCATGAAAGCAGAGTGGCTGCTCTGGTCTCAGCCTCGACAACGTGTTCTTGGATTTTCATGTTTCGATTTGATTGCTAGTTTGTATTGTCTTAAGTAGATTCACAACGATTTGATTTAATCACAGTTACTAGTAGGTAGCTAGTGTGTTGTGTGTATCACAATTACTAGTAGGTAGCTAGTAATAAGAATACATATTTATTGTGTATCAAATTTAACTCATCTATCAGTCTTTTGAAACTTAACTAAATTTTGAAAGTTAATATATATTTCAAATAAATAAATAAACATATATTTCAAACAAATAACCTCAATTGCATTAGAAAATAACTAGAAGGCAAAA
>JAYMTH010003640.1:0-10664 GCA_036897465.1 Pelargonium australe | reverse complement strand
TTTTCATCATTTGTGGAAATTACAATTTTAACCTTACCTAGCCATTGGCGGTTTTTGGTCCCAAACTCCTTCAAGGGTTGGTTAGTTTGTGAAAAAGTAGTGGCTCAAAGGTCCCATTTTCACCCCCAAAACCTTCTATAAAATGTCACTCCCTCTCCTCCCATTTTCTTCAACCCACACCATTTTCATAGCTTTTCTTGTTCAGCTCACTCCAATCCTCCATGTAAGCTCCCATATATGTGACCTCTTCTGGGTTCTTGATTTTGAGCTCAGGTTACTAAAAGTTTGCTCCTTTTTGCAGAAAAATGGCTCTCTCTGGTTTCCTCTTGGTGGGTTTTCTTGCAATGGTCTCATATGTTAATGGGTATGGTGGAGGTTGGACTGATGCTCATGCCACTTTCTATGGAGGTGGTGATGCTTCTGGCACAATGGGGATGTTATTGTTATGCTCTGTCATGAAATGGAGGACCTTGTAAAAAAAGAAAGTAGAAAAACCCATTTGATTTTTGGTTGTGCAGGTGGAGCTTGTGGCTATGGCAATCTGTACAGCCAGGGCTATGGGACCAACACTGCAGCTCTGAGCACAGCTCTGTTCAACAATGGGCTGAGCTGTGGTGCTTGCTTTGAGATCATGTGTGTGAATGACAGAAAATGGTGCCTCCCAGGGTCAATCATGGTCACTGCCACCAATTTCTGCCCTCCAAACAATGCCTTGCCCAACAATGCTGGAGGGTGGTGCAACCCTCCCCAGCAGCACTTTGACCTATCTCAGCCTGTCTTCCAGCACATTGCTCAGTACAAAGCTGGAATTGTCCCTGTCTCCTACAGAAGGTCAGTACCCCAAAACAATCTCATCTTTTATCCTTAGTAACTCGACTGTAAAGTTGTTGTCTCGTGACATTGTGTTCTTAGAAGCCGTCTTTCCACATAAGATGTTTAAATTGCATACAGTAAATGTTTTATCTTGTGACCTTATGGAACATTCTTTGTAAAATTATTGTCTCTTGACCTCAAGATCCTCTAGTTTGAAAGTGCATACGGTAAAATTGTTGTCTCGTGGTCTCATATTTATAAAAATAGTAACATTGTCAGATGGTGACCACTTGGCCATAGAAACCATCCCTTTTGCAAAAGTAGAGTTTTAAATTGCCCTACAGTAAAATTGTTATCTTGTGACCTCGGAGCCAGAAACTCACCCTAAAGTGTTGAGATTGTAGGGTACCCTGCAGAAGGAGGGGAGGCATAAGGTTCACAATCAATGGACACTCCTACTTCAACCTAGTCCTAATCACCAACGTTGGAGGAGCAGGTGATGTCCATTCAGTGGCCATCAAAGGGTCCAAAACTGGGTGGCAAGCAATGTCCAGGAACTGGGGCCAAAACTGGCAGAGCAACAATTACCTCAATGGACAGAGCCTCTCTTTCAAGGTCACCACAAGTGATGGCCGTACAGTGGTCTCTAACAATGTTGCTCCTGCTGGCTGGTCCTTTGGCCAGACCTATAGTGGTGCTCAAATCCACTGAAACCCCCACTCCCATTACCTTAATTTTCTCTACTTTTAAGTATATATACATATTTGGGGGTGCAAAATGGTAATCTCCTATTCAGCACCATAGGTTTGGCCTCTAATTAGGTCCATTTGGTAAGGGCTTGTTTTGAAATGGCTCTTGATGATTTTTAAGAAATTACTAATGACTTCTATGACCTCTTTGGGTCTAGTATGAGTTTTTGTTTTTGTCTTCTGCTTTAGGCAGGGGAGGGCAGAGGTGGACTTTCACCACCCGCCATTAGTATTAATTAGCTTTTTAAAGCATCTAATTAAGGTCATTGTAATGCAATGATGTGCCATTATTTTGGCTGTCTTATGTAATGAGACCTTGTTGCTTTGCTTGTTATATTTGAGATGAAATTTGTATGGAAGCTACTTTTATGAGGTGTAAATGTTCCAATTTCCACTAGTATTGAGAAAAAAAGAGTGTTTTGAATTTTCTTTTTATTTGATATGTATAAGTTATATGTATCATATTGCACTGATAAATTTACTAATTAGTGTTCGTTTAGTAATTATTCTTAAACTCTAGATAGAGCTTAAAGTTGTTTGAAAAATAGTGGTAAAAAAGTAAGTTTGGTAAATAAAAACTGCAAAAATGTGAAACGAAGAAGATGAATATTAGTGAAAATTAGACTGATCCGAGTAATTTTTAACATACCAATTAACAATATTTCAAATTGTCAAATCGGGTTCAACTAATATCAAGTGAACCTGATGTTTCTCTGTCATCTTTTTAATTAGGGTTTCTTTTGAGTTGTAGGACCTTCTAAACTCTCGTGGAAAACAAGTTATTCTAAAAAAAAAAAAATGAGTTATATCTTAAAGCCACTAGAACTTATCAAACAAGTTTTCTCTAAAGTTTCACCTTTATCCCAATCAACGCTTTCTTAGAGGAGGTAATAAAATTACCGAATAGACTCTAAATCTGCCAAAAGAATATGTCATTCCATTGCTTACCTCCCGTGAAAAAGGTACGTGCAAAACGCGCACACGGAGTACAAATGAACTCATCCTCTATGTGTGCGTTTGCCCATTTGGGGTTTTTGCCAACAAATAAACAAAAGTAGAGAAATGGGATGGAACAAGAAGCTAGTTTTGTGTTTGGGAAATGGAAGTGCCTAACTTGTGTCATGGCTTTTGTAACTTTTGCCAAATTGCTAGAAGTTCGTACTAAATCAAGAAAACATGTAGTATATATTATTGGGTCTCATGAACCAATTTGTAACCAAAATGGGTAGTTCACTAGTGGCCACAATCAACATGAAAAGGTTGATAAGATTGCTTGTTGGAATGGAACTTTATTTTTCCTTTACTTGGGTAGCAAATTAAAGAAGAAAATGAAAGCAATTTAGTAGCTTTCACAACCTTGTGTGTGGCTAAAAACTAAGGTCTATGGCACATGCAACTCACTATCTTGTACCTCTCACAAGTTGGGTCCAAACTTAACCATAAAGGCATGCAAGGACTTGGGACCAAATATTAATATACAATAAGAGAGTGAGTCTCTTAATAATGTCATTTAAGTAGTAATTTTGAGGTCTCAAACCTACAAAATATTAGTAGTTATTACCAATAAAATTATCATAATTGCTTCTTGCATAATAATAATAATAAATGATCACATGCATTGTTGGTGAGGACATTTTCGTCCATACAACAATTTTTTATTATGAAAATTAAACATTTTCGTCCATTTAATAAAATGTTCTATTTTGTCTTTCACACAGTGTATATTGTTTTGAATTGATACTCAATTTAATATTTAATTTAACTTGACCTCAAACTATATGATTTTGTTTCAAATTAAATTCAGTATGAACCAGTGCCTTCAAATTAGGATGACGTGGCGACCAAATGAATATTAAATTAGATAATTAACTACTAAGACTATTTTGAAACAATATTCCACAATTAAGACACGTGATCGTCACGTCAATCAATTTTACGGATATGTCTCTTTTAACTTATAATACGTGTGTGTCTGTGTGTGTGTCAACTCCGTATCAAAATTAAATTCATTTATTTCTTGAATATGACTTAGCAATTTTCATCATGCCATTAAAAATCAGAAATTTTAAAAGAAAAATATTTGTTCATTTTTAGGAAAAGAGCCACAGTTACATTTCCGTTTATTAAAATAGAATATGCTTATATGATTTCAATCTTATGACATGCCAAATTTGATAGTACAATTTTTGGAGTTGAATTTTCCTAGAAATACCCATGCAATTTCCAAGAAATTTATGATACATTTCTGGTAGATTTTTATATTAAATATTATATTTAGTTATTTAGGCTTGAGGGTTGGATTCAGTTTCATGTATCTATTCATTTATCGCAACAATGTATGTATGATTTGATTAATTCATAAAATATTCATTTTTGTGTTAAAAAAAACATGTGGTACATGATATTATTAGGGTTTATTCTTCATATTTATTAAAATTTATGTATAAAATATTTTAAGTTACGATGACTATTAGTTCCCTGTATTTTTATATGTAAGTAATTGAAAGAAGAAAAATGTGAAAGAAAATGTTTTAGTATAGTATTTTAATTATCAAATTCGAAACAAATTGAATAATTGAAAAAACATTTCCAACGGTCTATATAATCAAAGTATGTAAACCGTAATCAATCAAAATGAATTTTAGATTCTTTCGAGGTTCAAGCCATGTATCAAGTCAAATTTTATATTTTGGTGCAAAACATGTGAATTTGTGTAGTTTTGTTTGATTCAATCCAGTCCGAAACTTTTACAAGATTAATATTTGACTCGACAAAAAATTTACTTGGGTTAAACTTTAAATCTTTTCTCTTGAATTTGAGTCTAGATTATCAATTCTTAGTCTAGTCTAGTTACTCTGAGTACACAGAAAGTAGACCGAGTTGAGTCAACTCACAAGTGATTGTGCTTCTCGTCATCTCGTGTATGGAGGACAATGGCCATGGTCTCCCAACTTTATTGCCACGTGTTGCTCGGACAACAAAGCACGTTCCAGATTAGTTGGGCCTACCAACAACACAATGATTCGATATGATTTTGTTTTTCTCCGACAGAAAAACCCAATCTACGGCCAGCACGAGTGAATTAGCAGCTGCGGTGGATGTTTCCGGCACGTAAGTGATGGCAAGGCCACGTGAACCGCCGCAAGTCTCGCTGCATTGCTTACGTGTACTCATTAACCTAATTAATTAATTAATTAAAGTAATTATATATTTGTCTTGTATGATCTAAAACAGCATAAACATTTTGGAACATTGCTTAAGATATGTTTGTTTCTGTTTGTCTCTTCAATCCTAATCTCATCTTATCACGCAAATAGTCAAATTTGTAAACACACGACATCTTTATTATTTTTTTTAGACTGGTTCATACAATTCAAACATTTTATACAAAAATTAAAATTAGTTACTCGGATTTATGTTTTAAAGGAATATATAGATTTTGCATAGTGTAATTTTAACAACAAAATAATATAATTGTACAACACTGTCAAACAAATATCGAAATGATATAAACATAAATAAAACAAATTAATTCTTGGGTACATACTAAGGATAGAAAACCCATCAAAATAGATACAAAACTACCCTATTGAAAGTGATGAAGAAACCCTAGAGACTAGAGTTGGTCTCATATTTTTCAAATTTCAAAATTGCATAATTTAACCCTATATTCCCCAAAACTACAACCCTCTAAAGGGGTTGTGTGGGCTATTTATGAAAATAGAGGCTAATTTTTTTTTATTAGCATTAAAAAACCTATCGACCATTTTATTGTAAAACTCCAAGTTTTGATGAGAGAGTGTTCTCTTGTTGCACCAACCAAGTTTTGGCCTCAACCTTAAATTTCCCAACATATTACATTTATACCAATATTCAGTTAAGAACCAACCAAAAACCTTAAATGCTCTGCTCTGTTTTTACTCTGTTTCTGCTCTGTTTCTTTGGGTGTTGCAATGGAGGCTACCACCACAACAACCAATTTGAAGCTACACAGTTGAATACTAGTTTCTCTTTAATGCATCTCCAGCTTTTATTTTCAATATAAGTGTTATTTAATGCAATGCAAATTTTCCAAACTTCTCTTTTCCGACATGTGATTCAATTTAATTCACTGAATATTTATTTTAATTTTGGACCTTTTATTTGTTGAACCAGCCCAACCAGAATATTTAAAACCCTTTATTATTCAGTAAATATATTAGTAGGGTACCCTGCAAAAAAGGGGCAACCTATCGACCCTAAATAGTGTACAAAGAATTGCAAATATGGTAAGGCAGAAACTAATACTTATCTTGAAAGAAAAAAAAAAATAGAATTTTTTGTAAACAAAAATTAAGTATTATAAACCATAATATATTAATATTTGAAACGAAATCTAATAAAATACTTATTCTCCACCTAAGAAAGTAATTAAGAACTTGTTTGTTAGTACTGAAAAAGAAAAGAAAAAAGAACTTGATTGAAGTCGTAAGAAACTGTTTCAAAACAATCAATAATGTTCGATAAATTGCCGATTGTAAGAGATGAAAATCAAATTTTGAGTTTTGTGTAATAGTAAGTTCGGATAAAAACAAC
Organism: Pelargonium australe; assembly: GCA_036897465.1. Taxonomy (NCBI): domain Eukaryota; kingdom Viridiplantae; phylum Streptophyta; class Magnoliopsida; order Geraniales; family Geraniaceae; genus Pelargonium; species Pelargonium australe. Next base: position 4,527 of record JAYMTH010003640.1, on the reverse strand, counting down.
CGTAAGAAAATGTCACCAAACAAGCATTAAGACTTGGTCAAAGTAAATTTACTAAGCAAAGTCACAAAGCTGTGCAGCATTGGGAGACAAGACATTTGTGTTCATTTCCAAGCACAATCTTTTCCTTCTGCACTAAAATTTGGATTCAAATTCAATGTAGTAGATGGTTTAGGTCATTAATGTTGAATTTCTTGTTAGATTTGAGTCATTGACAACCATATCAAATCAAATCCAATCAGCTGAGCTGTGCTCAATTTCAGAAACTGAAGGTCCTAATCAATGGAGAGCATTAAAACTCTAGTGACTCAACACAAACCTTCTCTGTTTCTGGTTTAACCAAACTCGTATCAGAGCTGAATATGACTTCACAAACAGATCCACAATACAAGTATGACCATGGAGTAACAAACTACACAAGATGACTTGGAACTCATGAATGTGAGTTTGAATTATGAACACTGCTATATATTGAAATATATATATACGTAATTTACAGTTCGGGTTACTACGAGGAAGATGTGGGATTATGGCTGCTGTGACAAACTATGTTATTAAATATATCGTGTATACAATACGGGATTTTCTTTTGTACCTCATGTGATGGACTAACCACCGTTTGGTATGTTTGGACGCTCCTATGTAGTAGTCGTGTTCCTATATCATCTGCTGCGTTCTACGCTTGCATGGTGATGAAACCATTGCATTACCGACCTTGGTGGAGAGGTAGATTTTGCATGCATATGGTAGAAATCTCCAGCAAAATGGTCAGTAGATGCGCCGCTACTCAATTTGGTTGCTGCATAAAAAACCACCGCCACATTGAAAATGCCATGCATATACTTAAAATCTTAAGAACAAAGGAAATATGATACACAATAGAGCAAATCATGTAAATATTACCATGAAACTCAGACACAGAATCCAACAACACGACATAAATGAATGTATACTAAGTTAGATGCAATGTGAGCAAAATGATGAATAACAATATACATAAACTAGTGAATAGTGAATGTCTATACAAGCACCTATCCTAGACTAGCTTCAAAGGGGCCATAGCTGCTCACTCAATCCCAAAATGAGTGTCTACTTATCGAATAAGAATGAATGTCAATACATATCCCAAGAGATAGGGTTCGAATCCCAGGTCTTCCTATCAATATGTAGATGGTGCTAGACCGACTTGCCAGATATCAGCTTACATACACACATATGGATACAAGTATATAAAAGAGATTTTACTCTAGCTCCCACGCGATGAAAAGAAACAAATGATCATGAGAAGAAAACGATCCTATTTGACCACTGTACATTGTTATCTTTAGGAAATGGAATATCAGGAATCTTGAGTAACTGGCAGAGTGGTGAGTTAGTTACATATAAATTACCAACAACGTTACTAAAATAAGTTACTTAATATCCCTTGAGTTTGTTACAACAAGAGCACATACGAGGTATCAATATATATGGGGGGAAATCTACCTCTAACTAACTTATCCATAATTTTTATAAAAAAATGTGATAGTGGACATTAATATTGCGACAGCGGGAATATTAAAACACCTAAACTAGCTTAAAGTCTGCAGCAAGCTATGAGCATGAGCAAGTTTGGTATTTCTTTTCCTTTTCCTTTTCCAAAACACCCTTCAAGTTAGTTTGACATTGGTGCAGTTTCTCAAAAAGCAATTTGGTATGGCGGTAGGAAAACAATCGTGGAAAACTATTGCTCCTTTTAACAATGAAAATGTAATATGCATATCTAAATAATCGAAATGATTATAATTTTGCCTCACACCAAAGTTACTTTTTGTTTGATAATTGTGTTAACAAATACTCCACTTGTCTCAGAATAATTGCCCCCTTTCTACTTAGGAAGTTAGTTATGTTGAATTACCAACAATATCCATAAGATAAATTAGTTAGAATATCTTGAGAGTGTTATTAAAAAAAAATAGAGTGGCATAAGAGGAAAAAATTACATCATAACTAAACTAACTAATCCTAATCTCTACAAAAAAAAAAAAAAAAAAGGGAGAGAGTAGCTATTAGTAATACATATTGATTATTGAACATACAACACACTAGGAGAGTAGGTTGGAATTAATACTACACAATTTGTAGTGTACCCATAGGAAGGCAGCCCAATTTGAGTAGCATATGGATTAGAGCTGACAATTTGAGTTTCGGGTTGAAAAGACCTTAACCGAATATGGCCTGCAAGAGGTACTGCCCGATTCACATTTTTTCAAGGCAAACCTGACTCAACCTGAAAATTGATTGGGTCTATTCTATGCAATACAAACCTGCAAAAATGCAGGTAGGATTTCGGGTGCCCACAGGTTTGGGTCCAAATAGCCAACTATAGTTCTGTTTGGATTAGAATTTTTGTTCAGGAATTGGAATAAAGAATTTAATGGGAATGAGATTCTCATTGTTCACAAATTTTTTTCATTGTTCACGTTTGTATTAATACTTTTCGGTCAAGAGTATGGCTCTGGAATGGCATTCTCATTCCCATCCCCACTCCAATTTTTTAAACCAAATGCTCCCTTGAAGGTAATGCAATTGATATGAGTAGCAAGAACAAATAAACTATATCCTCATATAGAATTCAGTGTTTATAGAGCGAAAACTTACCGGAGGATACAGACACTGTTCAAACATGGCAATGGCAGAAGGACCAGAAGTGGAAGCCCAACTTTGATGGCTAGTGTCATATCCGGGTCTAGGAGCTTCAAAGTTTCCATCAACATGATAACCAGCAGGGTTCTCTTGTAACGCCACCTCTGTTGCTGGTTGAAATTTTACATCGCCTAGCATATTAAGATTGTATGGCATGTAGGGATATTGGCCTCCAAGTTGTAGCCTCAGAGAAGCAGTTGTACTCAAATTATTCAGGAGACCATTATCTTGCCCAGAATTAGAGATTTCTGAATTTTTACCCGAGCTGAAGTAACCAGAATAACTCCCAAAGGACGAACTTGCAGAGCACTCCATATCCCTAAAGAAAGACAAGTTTTTTTTAGAGAATAAAGAAAGGCAAGTTAGTCCAACGAGTTAACAAAAGAACGGAGTACAGAACAGTGCTTTTAGAGCAAAAGCTTTTATAGTAGATAGATCCAGAGATACGTTGAAATAGGAGTTAGAAGCACAATTAGTGTGGACAATTCACCTATGTGGAAGCATGTTTGGATCATCGGGTAGGACTAAGTGCTGGCTGTCATTATTAGGAACCCATGACATAGGTTGGAGCTGTTGCTCAACAATGCCCATTCTAAAGGGCATATCAATTCCATTCTGAAACTGCAACATTATAATATTAGTCGAAATTCTCTCGTAAAGATATGAAGGAACCCCATTAGAACAGACACCCTTTAAGATTTTCATTACCTGATTATTGCATTCTAAGGACATAAGTTGCTGCTTTCCCAGGTTTTCCTGCCAAAGTATAGTAGATAGCGATGATGCAATATAGTCAATATACTAGGCAACGACTGAATTTTCATTCAAACAGAGGTTGTGAATCCTTGAATATCTCCTCAAATTCTCTTTCATTCAAACGAAAATAGGAAATCATTTTCATTTATAGTTTTGTAGACTTCTCCAATATAAATAAAGGTATTTTTTTCACAAGGACGAAAATTCCTTGATCCTTAAGCTCTTTTCCTACAGCATCATACAAAACTCATACGGACTATACTTATCAAAGAAAGGAAGGCAAACCTTATGCGTTTGAATTTTGTTAAGTGAATCTCTAATTGAATCTTCCATTTGCCCCAAATGTTCCAAGTTGGTGATCTTATCCGGGTTAGACCAGTAACTGCAGAACTCAATATGGTATTATATTAGTTTCTGGCGGCGATCAACCACAACATTGCTTTTTATGGAGCCATAGTGAATGACTTCTTAGAGCACGAGGAACTATAATGAAATTTATGTAGAGAAGTATGTATATTCTCCTCAAAAACACCAAGAAATAGAAAGCATGAACATAAGCGATAGCTGATAAAAACCTAGCTCTTATACAACATGATTCTAGATTACCACAACTTTTATAATATTTTGATCAAAGGAATTATTTCATCATATTTGCTTGAACCAATGACAAGTTTAGCTTGGCTAAACTAATGAGGACTTTGAAAATGATAGCCAATTGCAGCTTCATACAGGATTCATATAGGCAACTCCAAAAACCAATGACTTTTATTAAATTAAATTTCTCTTTTATGATTACCTTAGCTTCTTATGTATTTCGGCAAGTTGGTTTTGCAGTAACCTAGCTTGGTTGGTTAGGTCCTGCCCAATAGCAAGATAAATATAAGACACATTTTTCAGGTGATCATGGGTACCATCTGAACCAGTTTCATGCTTACCTCAATAGTTTGTGAGCTGAAAACCAAAGACAAAACCAAAGATAAAAAGAGTTACAACCTCAAGAAATCTAATAACTTAGGGTTAATTACGTTAAGCTGCTATGAACTATTGACTAATGACAAATAGCTCCTATAAACTATCGACCATGACATA
>JAYMTH010003639.1:0-10666 GCA_036897465.1 Pelargonium australe | reverse complement strand
CATTATCGACATAGTAGCTAATTGCGGTGCAAAAGAGAACGCAGACGTCACCCAAGTACGTACACATTTCCTTTTTTTATAACCGTTAAGCATTGGCTGAGACTCAGCCACAAAACAAAATGAATAGATACAGGGGGCCCGCTTCTGACAGGTATGACTGAATCTTTGCCACTTTTTCTTTCAGGCATTGCAAAAGGCCTGGACGGACGCATGCGCCGCGGCGTCTCCGTCGATAGTAAAAATTCCGACAGGGGTGTTTACGTGCGGTGAAATAGAGTTCTGTGGACCGTGCAAGGCTCCGATCACGTTCCAGCTCGACGGGACGTTGAAGGCGCCTTCCGATCCCGGTGCATTCAAAAAACACTGGATTTCTTTCAACCATGTCGATTTCCTAACCGTTTGCGGCACTGGGACATTAGATGGTTGCGGACAACAAGCTTGGGCATCGAAAGCCGAATGCACCAAAACCTTCAGCTGCAAGATGCTTCCTTACGTAAGTTGCGTCTCTTTACACGTCTCAATAATTTGAATTTCTTGCCCCCTAACGGCTAAATTTAAGGTTTTTTTTTTTTTTTTTTTTTTTTTTTTTTTTTTTTTTTTGTGTTTTTTTTTTTTGTGTGTGTGTGTGCAGAATCTTAGGTTGGATTATGTTAAGCACGGTTCGGTCACCGGAATAACCTCCCAGGACAGCAAAAACTTTCATGTCAATGTTCTCGGGTGCGAAAACGTGACATTCACGCAATTTAAAGTGGTTACGCCCCAGGACAGCGCGAATACCGATGGAATTCACGTGGGACGATCGAACGGGGTCAACATTCTAGATACACATCTTGCTTGTGGGGACGATTGTGTCTCTATCGGAGATGGGACAGTTAACTTGAAAGTCGAGAAAGTGATATGCTCGCCGGGACACGGGTTGAGCATAGGAAGTCTCGGGAAGTACAAGGCAGAGGAGGCGGTGTCGGGAATCCACGTTAAGGATTGCACCATTGAGAATTCGGATAATGGCGTGAGGCTCAAGTCATGGCCCGGGGAGGAGCCAAACACGTGCAGCGATGTCATCTTCGAGGCTATTACGATGAATAATGTCAGCAATCCTATCATCTTGGATCAAAACTACTGCCCTTGGAATCAATGCAAGAAAGATGTAAGTCGGTTTTCGTGTGTATTTGCCTAATTCTTTTCGTTCGTTCCTTCCTTCCTTATAATGTGATCGTTTTTTGTTTTGTTTTGCAGCAACCGACGAGAGTGAAAATGAGCAATATCGCGTTTAAGAACATCAAAGGTACTGCTGCGTGCCCGCAAGTTGTTCAACTTATTTGCAGCCCGGGAATGTGCGAAAATGTCGAACTTTGCGATATTGATCTCAAATACGACGGACCTCTGAAAGAAAACTACTCAGCCATATGCACCAACGTCAAGCCCAAGATTTCTGGCACACTCAACCCCCCAGGACCAACCTGTGTTTGAATTATCTTATGATCTGATGACCATATTTTATTTATACACATCTTAAAATATTGTAATGGAGTCGCCGTAATCGCGGTTAATGAAATAAAGTTTTTGGATCATTCATCGTATACATTTAGTTACACAGAAACGAAAAAAGCAAGAACATAACAATGACATTGGACATCGACATTAAGCAAGTGAACATTTCAGAGAAACGCTTAGAAAAGTTCACACACGTGGACAAGACGACAAAAAATCCAGTGTACTTTCATTTCAATGAAAGAAAATAAAAATGGTTATATTGCACTGTAACATTCAATGAAACCATAGGAACTGCACAAAAATAATTTCTCCACCATCTCTCCCAAGGTTCGACGAAAATGATGTAACAGTATATTAATCAAATATTCACAAGGACAAAAAGGGTACCCTAAATTAACAGCAAAACGAAAGAGACTTATAATAAGAAAGGTTCAAGATTCATCTTATAAAATGTTCAATAGCATGAGTTGATATCAACATTATGGTGCCAAAGTGCGATAGACTCCAAAGTCGTGGAAAGCGTGTTATCAAGAACAATTTCAGTGTAAACGTTACGCTAACATGTCAAACTAACACCGGTGCAGCAAAGAAATTCTTCTGTTCGGGAAATTGTTTCATGGACGAGAGCTCGATGGACACAGTACATATTGTAACATTACTAGAAGCAATCTCAAAATTCTGTAACCCAGCACTTGCTAGCAATTGGATATAGGACTCAGGATAGAAAATGGTCAGCTTCTCTAAGGCTTTTCCATGTTTGAGGAAATATTTCACCATTTCTATTTCAATTCGCTGACCTGTGATCTCAATTTCAACTTCTTCCAAATGAGTGCTGAGCATTTTGTTCGACAGATCCGCATCCAGCAAATGTAGTGCCTAGTTTTGTAACAAGAATTAAAACAAATCGGCATGTAAGCGAGACACAAAATAGAAGAAGGAGACATATACACGAGACATAATAGAGACTTATGTAAGGAAATGTACACATTTAGCCAAGTGCATACCTTCGTATCATCATCAAATTCATTGCGACCATTTCTGGAATTGTATACGTATTCATCTTTGTATAAACTGTGAACAGTTAGTTTTTTCAGATTAACCAATCGAGCAAGATAGGAAGCGAGAGGTTGGATTTGGATGTGTTCAAGTTTCTCATACTTTAAAACCAAGTGGTGGACATTCTCAAACTCTTCTTCTCCAGATAGCTTCTGCATTATGAAGCCGTAAAAGTCAAATATTCAGTTCTGAGATTCTTGAATTACAGAAGATAAAATAAAAAACATATAAAGGAAAGAGAAAAGGAGGCATATACTTTTTTCTTACATTAATGAACAAACCATCCATTTCTAGAACTCTGGCGGAACTTATGCTGTGAAGTAGCCCCGAGTAATCAGCCACCTCGCGATAACAAAGACAGCGTTCAACATAGGCCACATTAGCATATTGCAGGCACGAGAAGTTCCCCCAATGACTGTAGTCTTTTTGGTAGCCTTTCCAGGACAGAGTTTTGAGATTGGGGGCAAATATGTTCAGCGAAACAGGTATCCGTTGGCAACTGAAAATGTCTAAATTCAAAATCTGAAGCTTCTCAGCTGATATGTTGAGATGGGACATTGCACAGGCGTAATAATCTGGCATCACTATTGATAAGTCTTCAAGCGAAGAATTTATGATGTTGAGTTTGATAACTTTCCTCAAATTTTGAATCAATAGTTTTTTAAGGGAGGGACAGAAATCAGAAACCTATTTGCCTAGGAAATCGAAATCATGAGCAGATAGTTCTACATTTACTGCTTCCAAGGCCAGAACCTCAAGCGAGGAGGGAATCAAAGAATGCAAGGAAGCCGGCCAATGAAAAAGGCCTTGTATATTCTTGAGTTTTAAAACCTTCAAGGTTTGACAAGTGAATACACAGCTTGGCAACTCAAACACAGTATCGGGCGTATGATGAAAATCACCCGAAAGGTGAAGATCAAGCTCTCGAAGGCTCCCAACAGCTATGGCCTTCTCAATCCAACCACATACACGAGAAAATTTACTAGTGGCATTGTCACCAACTGGGCAATCCCAGTGGAGACGGAAAGATTTAATGGTTTTCTTCCCATCAAAGTATCTGTCCATAATGCTACAAAAACGATTATATTCCCTCAAAAACTTCAGATCCAATTCTTGTTTCCTGTTATAAACGGTTGAATGAATGTACAAGTATGGACTCGAAATACTGAGTCGCAAAAACCTTCTGGACACGACTCCAATTCGGATAATTTCATTCACTCCGAGTAATGGGAATATGAGTTCATGAATGAGCTCATCTGTAAGAACGCTGAACCAATCCATAACAACACAGTTTCTGGGAACAAAAATTTCTGCAACATGAACCATGAAAAAAGAAACCAATTATCTATGCAAAATCTCAATGCATCAAGACTGCGACTCCAATTATTGACACAAAATTGTAAATTTAATTGCAATTGCTACTCACGAATCGTGAAGAATCTGAATTTCAAGTGCATCAATAAAAAAGGGACACGAATATGAACAAATTAAGAGCTACGATTACCAATCAATCTAAACGATACATAAACAGAGAGAATGAAGAGACATACCTGCAAGCTTTCGATTTCAAGTACTGAAATTATTTTGCGCTACAGTGTTTATAAGTAAAACCCTAGGGTTTCAGCGATTTTGGTAGAAGAAGATGCACAAAAATATATGCTTTATAACTTCTACACTCCTTGAACTATTCAAACACTTTTAAATAACCCCTAAAATTAAGCTGTAAGTTTTTTTTTTTTTTTTTTTTTTTTTTTTAAAATAAAGAAAACTCAAATTTGAATATAACCAAGCTAGCTTATAATGATATGTTTGTTACTAAAATAAAAATAGAGTAATTGGAAACAGGAAATTGAAAAGAGACACACTAGATAATAAGAAATTCTAATAACTTCTTCTCCAAGTAATGTGTTGGATCTGAACGTCGATAATGATTTGTGCTAATGAACATATATACCATGTCCATTGGGAAAAAAACTTGGTTAAGAAAGAAAGAGTACGATGAATATTAACTTTTCTTTATGACATAGTCACGAATTTCAATTTTACTGACTAATTTTTCATATGTTGTTGCCAAGACTGTTTTGGTGAATATATTTTATTACTTGAACAAATTAGTTGAACACCGTTTGTTTTTTTGTTTTTTTTGTTTTTTTTTTTTTTTTTTTTTGCGGATAATTTTCTACTAACTTCATATATTGCTAAAATTTATGCATGATTTGATGATGTGATTCATATAGTTTGTTTCATAAAGTGTCATGAAATGGTTATGCCTCCACATGTAAACACATAGCCAAAGCAATCTCACATTCATCGTATCTTTGAGACAACGAAGAAAATCCTTAATCTCACTTCAATAACTTCGTGCGAGTGAAGAACTATATATTCTTCGAGGTCTTAAATCGCATGCTTTAGGAATATTGAACTATTTTTGTACTTGTCATTCTCTATTCAACATATGATCGTGTAGTACAATGACAAAGCAAAGACAACATCCTAAAACTCCGACATTAAAGAAAAGAATCTAACACATTTAAATACGAGTAACTCAAATTGCTATTACAATCAATCGTTATTTAACATAAGACATTTCGGAAGCATTTTCCCATTGTTCTTCAAGTACACGACCTACTCGTACTATATAATCCTCAAAGAATAAAAAAGAAAACGCCGAACAAGTAATTGTTCTATAAGTAAGTAAATAGTCGAACAACGTTATTTGTGCACTTATTACGCATTTCGGTGTAGGTTCCTTGACATGTTTCTTAGCTATAGGCACTGTGAGTATAGTAACATTACTGGAAGCAATCTGAAAATTTTGTAACCCAATAGTGGCTAGTTTTTGGAAATCTGTACTAGGATACAAAATGGTCATCTTCTCCAAGGCTTTGACATGCTTCAGCAAATACTTCACCAGTTGTATTTCCAGTGGCTGACATGTCATCTTAATTTCAGCTTCTTTCAAACTAGTACCCGAATCCACATCCGGCAAATCTAGCACCTAGTTTTGTAACAAATCGATATGTTAACGAGCAACAAACAGAAAAATATGAACTCATTACGCGAGACTCAAACTATTATATTACGCGAAACTTGCGAAAATAAGAGTGCACATTTACAGTTAAGTGCTTACCATGGCATCATCATCATTGTCTTCGTTGTAACCGTCATCATCGTCAGAGAAATCATATGTGTACTTGTCCTCGTCCTCTTCGGGCCAACTCTTAGCAGTTAGTTTTTCGAGATTCACCAATCGAGCAAGAAAGGAGGCAAGAGGCTGGATTTTGATGTAAGAACAGTGCTTGTAGTTTAAAACCAAGTGGCGAAGGTTCTCGAAGCAAGTGTTTGGTGAGCTACATTCGTCCCCAAATAGTTTCTGCATCAAATATGAATTGTGAGATTGATTCTTGATTTAAACACAAGAGGGTTAGAGAAAAGGTTGCATTTTTCCTTACATTGATCAACAAGCCGTCTATTTCTAGAACTCGGGTGGAACTTAAGCTGCAAAGAAGATCAGCAAGCCCCGAGGAATTAGATGTCCTGCGACAATAAAAATGGGGATCAACATTGGTAAAACTAGAATGTTGCAGGCACGAGAAGTTCCCCGAATGACTGTAGTTTCGGACATAAGCTTTCCAGGACAGAGTTTTGAGATTGGGGGCAAATATTTTCACAGAAAAAGTTTCTCTCTGCTGGGAATTGGCAATATCTAAATTCAAAACCCGAAGCTTCTCAGCTGATATGTTGAGATGGGAGACATCATTTTGGCAATAACTTGGTATCAATACCGACAACTCTTCAAGCGAGGAGCTAGTGATGTTAAGATGCGTAATCATTCTCATGCTTCCGATCAATAGCTTTTTCAGACAAGGACAGAGAGCAGAGATCCACTGGCCTAAGAAATCGAAATCATCATCAGATCCTTTTACGCTTAAATCTTCCAAAGCCAGAACCTCAATCGAAGAGGGAATTAGAGAATGTAACGAGTCGGGCAAGCAAACATGGCCTTGAGCAATCTTCAATTTCAAAACCTTCAAGGTTCGAGAGGTGAGCACACAGTTTGGCAACTCGAACTCAACCTCCTCCATCCCGTAAGAATTGTGATCTGAAAGGTGAAGATCAAGCTCTCGGAGGTTGCCTAAAGCCATGGCCTTTTCGATCCAACAACATACACGAGAAAATTTGGCAGCGGTATGCCCACGGATTCTGCATTTCCAGTGGAGACGGAGAGACGTAATGGTTTGATTCTCATCAAAGTATCTGTCCATAGCAGTACAAAATTGATTGTATTTTCTCTGAACATTCAAATCGCTTTCCGGGTTCTGGTCTCGGGTATTGCAAGATCGATTATATTTTCTCCTAACTTTCAAATCGCTTTCCGGGATTGTTGAATCAATGTACAAATATGGACTCGAAACACTGAGCTGCAGAAACTTTTTCGATACTACTCGAATTCGGATAATCTCATTCATTTCGAGTAATGGAAATATGTGTTCATGAATGATTTGGTCGGGAAGAACACTAAACATATCCATAACTTCATTCATATTCCTAATAATAAAAAGGACAGGATCATTATTCACACAAAATTGTAGATTTATATGCAAGATCTAGCATTAGTAACCAATCAGTCTCAACCAAATAAGGACAAGAACATGAAAATTTCTATCTAAATTAATGATGCTCCATAAACAGAGAGATTGAATAGACATACCTGCTGCAGAATTAACTTCAATGATTGGAAGCAAATAAATTAACTGGTTCACGAACTGAAATCAAAGAGTAGCTACAGTATTTAAAACCCTAGCTCATTAGGGTTTTTTGGTAGAGGGAGATTGAGAACAAGGATGGGATAAAAGAAAACCCTAGGAGGAAAAGAATTTATATATGTTAGGCAACATAACACACCTGTTCTCCATCTTTTTAGGATCAAGGTAACCGAAATTATTTTATTTTATTAGTATGGAAACAACGTAATGACATGGTGTCCATGTTGTGATGGCGTGACATTCATATTGATTGTATTGTTTTGTTTACCATAAAATATGACACCGTCCCCTCCACAGGTACGTGTAATATGTTTTCAATAACATGTGTGCAATCATTGCTACATGGACGTCATGTTATCAAATTGTTTATAAGAGAAACGTCACTTCAAGCAAAATAAATATGCATGATTGAGAGATCAAATTGAAACGATATTGATAAGACTAAATTGGAACAAATTCCAGTTGAAGAAGAAGATAAGGTTGGAACTGAGTCCATCACTTGCAATGCCATTATCAATTCCTGTTCTGTTCCACATAAACCCAGAATAAAATAGTCATAAAACATGTATCAAACAATCCATGTACATTTAGAGATTCATTTGCCTCGTTGATCAACAATACTGACAAAATTATACACAAGAGCAGCTTCAAAGAGAGCACAGCATCTATAATGTCTGAGTTACTCGGCTTCAAGTGCCGCAATTTCATACCTAATTTCTTCTAAATGTTCATTTATAGAAGTCACAGCATCCTGCACACCTCTAATGGCTTCCTTGAGAGCATTGTCGTACTCGGCCTCTGCCTCGGCCTCCTCAGTTCCGGCAGCTTCTGTTATCTCTTGGACGTGTACACACTCATGCTCCATTGGCTTCTTAAATTTGCAATTTGCGTGGCTGACTAAGCGTTCTGAGGGGCGACCAGCCTTCTTCAACACCTGAATTGTAGCAGTCTGTAACGGAAACATAGCTAATATTCAGAAAGCCGTGAAGCAAGTGCGAATCAGTAACATCAATTCAAACACAACTATAAATCAACATTTCTTTAAACGAATCAAAACAAATTCTGCTATGCAATGCCAAAGGAACGAAAAGGGTAACCAATAGAGTCAAGGTCAATCTTTATCAAGTGGCAGAAGGAACAAAAGCCATGCATTGCATATTTTCTTTTCAAATTAGCTTTTGCTGAAAATTCACAAAGCTACATCCCCCGTTCTCAAAAAGCCATCTTTTCTGACCGACAAAATCTCAGTGACCCAATCACAAATTAATAAAGATTTCATAAAAACTGCCTATCACACGTTTAGGATTATTCTTTATGAAGACTTTACAAAGTACCAGAGAAGAGTTGCATTTGCACCCGACATAGGTTAAAAAATATGTGCCCACTGTAATATACAGAAATATTACTTTGCAGAAACTTGTTCTGAATCTTCATAAGACCTTCCCAGAAACCTACATTATGCCTCAACACAAGGTTTAGGTTCTAACATCAAACCATCTATAGTAACATATTGCACTATCTACCCTCAGAGGTATCTAGATCCTAACCCAAATCGTTTAAACCATTTACCAACGTAAGAAGGGCCAGTCCCGGAAGTGGTTAAGACTAAAATGCATCGAAGCTTAAGCTATAACTGAACCTTGATCTTTAAATAATGAATATAACCTGACAGCTCATAGATGTAATGAAGATCATTGAAGGAAAGCACATTCATGGCATTTAATAGGATATACAAAGCCTAACAGAGTCGGCATGCAACAATTAATTCAGAAATTAATACTAGGCAAAAGCCTTTTGTTATCACATGTTTTCAGCAAGATGCAACAAACTGAACCAGATAACCAATTGATTAATTCCTACACAGAATATTATTAGCAAAAACCACACTACACATGAACTAAAACTGTTGAGAAATTAAGACGGACATAACTCAGATCCTATGTTTCTTTCCTGTTTCCACACCACTCTTTAATGCACTCATTGGTATTATTCCGGATAGAGAAATGTACCAGTTGCAATTTCTGTTTTTCCTGTGTCTGAACAGCTCTAAGCAGGTGAGCCAAATCTACTCGGCTATAATCGGGATTCTGAAAGAGAGACTCCATTTCAAGAACCTGTATCAATGAAGAAGCATTTAATTGAAATAATGTTTGAAAGGAAATGAGACAACAAATATAAAGATGCAAATTAATGCTATGATGATGAACCGAACTTGTTTTGAGCAATCGTTGAACTCCACTGTGATCTCGCTACAAAGTTGCTGGTAAGCTAATTCCCCTCCCGAAATCAAATAGGCATCAAATCCCCTGCAAAGTAAACATGAGAATTAAGCATCAGAATCTAAATTTTAAATTGCTCTAGCAATAGCATAATAAACACTTCTACATTCAGTTATTCAACTTCTCAACACGTGGACAGTGTCCTCAATGTGATTGAAACACACAAACAATTTCAAAGAAGCATAACATCCTTAATTCCATAAAGAGCACCTGTTTTTTTTTTGGTCCAAATAAACAGGAGTGAACCTTAGTTTAAACACCCACAATCTGGATTAAGGTAAGATTTGATCCCAAGGCAAGAGATGAGCGGCAAGCCAGCTGGCTCATCACTATAGATTGTTTTCAAGGAAATAGAAACTATTTGAAAAAAAAAAAAAAAAAATTGAAGCTGGTAATCCACAGGACACTGAAGCTTGTATAGTCATTTAATTTCTGAAAAAAGAAAAAGAAAAAAGCTCAAAAAAAAAAAAAAAATACATGAACCATCTCTCATAAACTTCAACGATAACTGATGATGAAAATGAAGCAACAATCAAAATAAGCTTTCATAAGAACAAAAGAGAACCAATAATTAACATTAGCATCCATTTTAAGATGCAATAACTCACAGAGAGGTGCAAAATAGCGCACTGAATGATACAAGATTTATTGATGCCCATAATCGAAAATGAAAAACATAAATAAAAATTCGAACTGGGTTGTGTTAAAGTGGAGGTATTAAGTGCGTTGAAATCGCTAATCGGAGGAAATCGATGAACCCTAATCGATTTTTCTTATTCAGTGAAAAAGAGAGGGAAAAAGGAGCGTACTTTTTGAGTTTGGAATAAGCTTGAGCTCGACGCTGCTGAACGGAGAGAAATCGGCGAAGCAAGCAAAGGATTTTGGAAGGTGCGTTTTCTTCAAGATCCATTGCATCGTCCTCTGTGATGCTCACCTTCTTCCCAAAATCCTCCATTTTTCTTCTCCTTTCTCTGTCCTGAGTTTCTGTAAATCTGCGTTCCTTGTTTCCCCGTAAAAATCAATAGTTTTTTTTTTTAACGAATGCCCTCTCGGCTCTCACTTAGTTTTTTA
>JAYMTH010003638.1:0-10668 GCA_036897465.1 Pelargonium australe | reverse complement strand
AAGATTGATGTCTAATTTAAATCTTGGTTTATCTTGCACTTTACAATTGAGTATACGATAAGTAAATAAAGATATTTGTTCGAAATGATCTGTCTCTCAATCATATACTGCCTTGTCCAATCACTAAAAATTTGTTGCATGAAAATCTTACCATGCGTCCTTAATTGTTACCACTCTCAATTGGTAATGACGTGCTTAATTGGTTCAACCACCGGAACGCATCAGGATTCATATTTTCCCCAAGAATATTTGTATCACTATAATTAAGAAGGTGACCAAGGGTTCAAGAAAATTACTCAAGCATTTCAGCGAACAAGAGTAACGGAGTGCGCATGGTCCTCTATGCTTCTCGGTTCGACCCTCCTAATAGCCGTTTCGCTTCACCTGCTCAGCCGGTTTAGAAGGGGTGCGAATCAGCGACCACCAGGGCCTCCGGGATGGCCCATTGTTGGCAACATGTTTGATCTAGGAACTATACCGCACCAAACCCTTTACAAGCTCAGATTCAAGTATGGTTCTGTTGTTTGGCTCAGGCTCGGCTCTGTAAACACCATGGTCGTCCAGTCCGCGAGAGCCGCCGCCGAGCTCTTCAAGAACCACGACCTCGCTTTTTGCGACCGCATGTGTCTCGACGTGTTCACAGCTCACAACTATCAGGACGGCTCGCTGGCCCTTGGCCGGTACGGCGCGAATTGGCGCGCACTGAGGCGTCTCTGTACCATGGAGCTACTTGTGAGTAAGCGTGTAAACGACACGGTCCCACTCCGGCGGAAGTGCGTGGACGACATGGTGCGGTGCATCCAGGAGGAGTCTGAGGCGACGGTGGCCAAGGGAGAATCTGGGGCAGTGAATCTTGGTTGGTTCTTGTTCGTAATGGCGTTTAATATTGTGGGAAATTTGACCTATGTCCAAAGATTTGTTAGACTCACATTCTGCAAAAAGTCGCCAGTTATTTGATGCCATAGATAAAATTATAGCAACTACGTGGGCACCTAACATTGCGGACTTCTTGCCATGGTTCAAATGGATGGATCCGCAAGGCCTGAAAAAGAAGATGGTGCGGGACATGGGACAAGCAACAAGCAACGAAGATTATAGGTGATTTTGTCGAGGAGAGGGTTGAGGAACAACAAAAGTCAGTTGGGGAAAAGGGTCGGAAGGTTAAGAAAGATTTCTTAGATGCTTTGTTGGAGTATGAAGGCCATGGAAAAGAAGGATCTCAAAAGATTTCATACCACAACATGATTATAATTATGGTGGTAATTAACTAACTATTTATATTTTAACAAAGATTTATAGGAGAGAGGGTAGTACTCAAGGAGTGCACTTACATGCAAATATCACATGTCAGCAGGGGAACCCTAAAGAAAAAAAAAATTACAAACTGTGACAAAAATATGTGACAACAAATTTTACGTTACAGTACCATCATAAATTGTGACAAAAATCATATATATATTTCGTCACATACACACATTTTTGACAGAAATTTCGGTCACATGCACACATTTGTGACGGAAATTTTTGTCTTAACCATTTGTACCAACCCAAATAATGATGAAAATAGTATGCCACAATTTCGTCACAAATTAAATTTTGTGACTGAAATCTACAAATTTGGGACAGAAATATCAGTCACGTCGCAAGTGTTTATGTAGTGAAATAGATTGATATCATATAGTTCAATTGCTCATTAAATCGAATACATATAAGTTGTATGCACTTAATGTGCAATATATTATGTGGTACGATTTTTTATTTATTATATACTTAGTAAAACTAAATATAATTGAATTACAGGAATTGTTTCTTGCTGGGTCAGAGACTACGCGTACCACCTTGGAATGGGCTATGATACTTCGCAAACCAGAGGCGATGAAGAAAGTGAAGGAAGAAATTAATGGCGTTTTTGGATGTCAAAAGAAGATCGATGAGAGTGATATTAATCGACTGCCATATTTGCAAGCAGTGGTGAAGGAAGTGTTGCGACTTCATCCTTTATTACCTGTATTGCTCCCACGAAACACATTGGAAGATACTCGGTACATGGGATATCTCATACCTAAAAACACTCAAGTGTTAGTGAATGTATGGTCAATTGGGAGACACCCAGATGTTTGGGTAGACCCTATGTCTTCCAAGCCAGAAAGATTCTTAAGGTCAAATAATATTGACTACAAAGGACATAATTATAAGTTGATTCCATTCGGAACTAAAAGAAGAATATGTGTCGGCATGTTATTAGCTCATAAGCTAATCCACCTTACTTTGGCATCCCTTCTTCAATGTTTTGACTGGGAGCTTGAAAGTGGTCTCTCTCCTGAGTCGTCTATAAACATGAGTGAAAGAGTGGGTACGGCTATACGAAAACGTGTGCCACTAAAAGCTATACCCAAATGCCATAGCGTTTGAGAACGAATTATTTATGTCTTAGACATTATGTACCTTCAATAATAATAATGTTATGCATCTTTAATACTCTCTCCGTCCCAAAATGAGTGTCTTGTTTCCATTTTTTGCAAAAATTAAGAATTACAAAATAATTTAGTGTGTTTTCAATATTACCCCCACTTTCCACTCACACCCCATGTGCAAATCAGCCCATGTGCATAAATGATAGCGATAATATGGGGAAAATTGTAATATAATAACCTAAAAATAGAAACAAGATACTCATTTTGGGACAAAAAATTTAGACAAACAAGACACTCATTTTGAGACGGATGGAGTATAAAATAATAATAATGGATTCTAGCCAGGGGATTGTTGAAATAATGCTTGGCCTTTGGGAATGATAATTAAGAAATTGTTGATCCGGTTGTAATATCTCTACATGCCTTCCTAATATTTCAATTTTCAGGTGAATGCAAGACTATCATGAAGGACAGACCCCATAGAACTCTAGGAGAACTCATCCACCCCCAATTAGGACCACAACACCTACTCTTCATAAAATAGCATCAATAAATATTAAGAGCTCATCATCTATCCTCAACACTTCACCTCCACGGAAGACCTCGATCTAAGCTTTCTTACATGGTCAAGCCACCTCTAAATCTCTATGTCTCATCGGACCACCTATAGGCTTCCCACCTCACCAGGTTACTATCAAGCCTTCTTGTCTTAGTACGTAGGACGCTAGCTACTTAGAGATACTTAATGCTCCACTCCATCTCGCAATACTCAAAAGGAAAACAAGAGCTCTAAAGTTGATCACCCCGCAGCCACAGATGGCTTACTTGGGAGACTAGAACTCTAACCCCCAATGGAATCATGAAGTAAACCATACATCACCAACAGCCAACAACATGACGACAAGTGGTGAGCCTATTCCTTAGTAAGATGAGGGATCCCACATTTTACATAGAGACTCTGTGTCTCCGTTATTTTTCAGAGTCTTTCAATTCCTAGCGAGTTGTGTATTCTCTCGAAAATGGTTCTTACTCTTACGTCATGGAAATTTTTTATACGCACGCTTCAATCTCTAATTAATAATAGGTTTCCCTTCCTAAACTGTAATAACAAAATTAAACAAAAAAAACTTTTCAAACAAAGAAAGAGATTTTCCTAAAGATATTTGTTCTTAATAATGATAATTCTCTCTGGACTCTAACCAACAACAACTTGTCTCTCTTTATCATTTATTGTCCTATCCATTCGTTCTTGTTAGGTTGGTCGCGTACTTGGAGATGACTCGCGAGGCGGAGATCTTAAAAGTGACCTTGTGAGGCGGAGTGCCTTGGAGGTGACACTATCACTAACGTGGAGTGTCACATTTTTTTCTTGTGGTGGGCACACACGTGCACAATTGTGAACCTCAAACACGTCCTTCACATAAATTAGGCACCTTCAGCTCATGTTCACAAACTTATCTAATACTTTGTTGACTTCTTTAAATTGAATTACATATAATAACTTAGACTTTTACTACTAAAATGTGATATAAATCATGGATCTGGAATAATATTTTTCCACTGAATCGAAAACGCCATATGGATAGGAGTAGGACAAGTCAAAGTTGGGCTTGAGATTGGGCTGGGCTTTGTTATTCTAATCTAATGCCAATTTGGACCAGGCCCAAGCAGATAATAGAAATTCCCATCTACTGTTCACGGATCCAGACCTGATGTGACGAGCACAAATACGGAACCAGTAGAAGAAACTTCCAAGCTTCAATCGCGCGCCAATCTCCATCTTCTTCAACTCCTCTGGTTTTGCTACTGTAAGCAAGTTAGGGTTTCATGTCTCACATTCACTTCTGTCACATTGTTTGCTCCGTTAAGACTATATTGTTTGTACTTTGGATCTCTGATGCGATTTGCGATTCCAGAATTTCATTTCATTTTCTCCCGATTTTCTCCGGAACCAAACACGGATTTAGGCATTTGTTTTTTTATGCGATTTGATGGAACTTTTTTCGAAATAGGTGTTGATGCTAAGTGATTGAGGACTAATTAGGAACGATCACACACAAAAAAAAAAAATTGATTAAGAACAGTAAGTGATTAGTGATGCATGTTTGGTCAGTTCATGATTTTGCTTTAGAAATTGTTGTACTTTTTATTCTTTCTTTTCTAATCAAACTCATCACAATTAGATTTGAAAGATTTTCATGTTTTATGTTTAATGTTTTGTGTCTACAATCATCTCAATTTGGAACTGAAGTTAATTTTGGTACTTGCAGCTACTGTTCACTTGATGCATCAAAGGTTGGCAAAAACTGATCTCCTAAAGTGCTGGTATTATATATCTTTTTTTAGTTGCTTTACTTGTTTAATCGTATGTAAGATATTAAGTGGTTTTACAAGCAATTTTCCAACAATAGTTTCATTATAATCTATCAGTGCAATGGAATGCAAACTACTTAAATGACAAAACTATTCTCATATTAGGCTGAGCCGCTGAGGGAAAACTATGTTTTCATATCACTAGTTTTGGACTTCACGAGCTTATATATTTTTTGGTTGAAGCTACCTTCAGCAGGCTGTAAGTTCATTCGATTTGAAAAAATAAAAAGTCGTAGAGAATCATTTTAGATAAGTACACAGGGGTTATCTACAATTTCTGATTTATTTTGTCTTGTTAGATACTTTTCTTGTTTTGGATTTGTTTGATTTTCTGTGGTTGTGGCATTGAGCACCATGTTGGCATCCTCTAGTGGGTCATACAAACAAGTTGTCTCTGTTTTTGTATTTGATTTTGTCTTTGTTGCTGCCTTTCTGTCTTATCAAATCGTTGTTGTCAATTACATTTTTGCATTCCTTGTACAAATGGCAAGTGATTTTCTTGACCTACTTAACTAACATTCCCAGACTGGTTAATTTGTAAATGGGGGCCAGTGCCATGATATCAGAGCTAATGGTTCATAAATACCAATTGGAACATGCCACTCTAACAAAGCAAAAGCAATGGAAGAAAATGTTGACTTCAAGGTACATCAATGGATCCTATACACACTAAGAAAAGTAAGGATAGATCACCTGTTCTTATTCATATGTACTTTAAATTCGTGTTTCTACTTTCTGCATTTGCTTGTACCTTAGAAATTCTGTGAGATGTTGTAAGATAGTTGCTGTTTTTTGACCATCCATGAAACTTTCCCTATATGTATATGACATACAGAGATGCACTTTAGTTTAGTAATGCCAAATTTGATTTATCATTATGCTTGCTGACTGTTAATTAAACATGGATTTTGCAGAAACAAATTAAAAAGGTGTACTTAATTTCTAGTTCTAGTCCACAGGTTATCACAAACGTAATACTGCATCTATTTCAGGAATGTCTTAGAATATTCATTCTGATTCAATGATTCGAGGCTACTTGAGTAACAAATAGGCATCAAGTTTCACAACAGCAAGGTTTTCAAATCAATGGACAAGTAGTCTCTAAGCATTGTTTTCGGGTAATAGATTTCTGTGTTCATTTACCTCCGCTGTTTACCGGTGTATCATATTGATTTTGATGGATTTGCCTCTTCTCTTGGCACATTTGGTTTTGGTTTATAACTGTAGGCACTCAGTTTTAAGGAGCATATAGTAATCTTAATATTGTGTGCCATTTCTTGATAAACTAATATCTATATTAGTAGAGTTACCAAACAAGCACTAAAGAGTATCGTATTTGATTTTTCTGAACAGGGGATCTTAGGAAATCACTTATTGGACGAACTAACGATGAGAGAGATTAACACCGACCTCCTTCCGAGTTAAGTATTGCTTACCCTTCATTAGGTTCAAGTTTATTATTTCCATCATTTGGTTACTAAGGTAACATTGTTGAAAATAATAGTAAGGAGATAAAAGAAAATAAATTATGCAAAAAATTAAGATACATTTATCTGCCCGGGGACATATGGAAGTATTCAATGATAAGTGTTTTTTATCATTCTTGATCAATGCACAATCTGATGTGTTTGCATTATTTTCAGGAGTCCCAAACTCTAAGATAACATGACAAAAGTTCAAAAAGAAAATTAAATAGTAAAAATGCTTTGAAAACGGTAAATATAAATAGAAAAAAGAGCTTGTTTGTTTGACAACACTTCTTCTTTAAAGGATGTACCAAGTAGGATAAAGGAACAACTTAAAGAGAGAAAAAAATGTTTGAGGAACAACTTAAAGAGAGAAAAAAATGTTTGATTAAATCGGTGACTTTAGGGAGGATGTCCTTTTGTACTCTTTTAAGGAGCTTGTTGGGTCAACTTGATATAGGCTGATCGACTTGATTATTTGAAATTATTGACTGGTACATTAAGAATTATTATGATCAACTTGATTTTACATTTGTATGCTAATGTCTATCTTCATCATTTCATAAAATTGACCAAACATAGTTTTTAATTAAACTGTTACTTCATGTTTGAAAGTAGAACTGTAGAGTTACCAAACAAGCACTAGACCAGCTGGCTGATTGAGCTAAAAAGATAGGAAATTAAGTAGAGGATAAGCTTCTATTCAAAAGAAAACAAAATAAATAAATGAAGATTATTGAAGAAGCCAAGGTTATGATGGTTTTGGCTCACTTTAATTATGGCTCTGCAGCTTTATTTCTTGCTTGCTTTCTTGAAAAATATTGAAACCATAGGATGGTCCCCAACTCTCTCTTCCTATATATGATGGATTATCTTCTTTTTTTTACTGCTTTGTTGGGACTCAACATAGGGCTTAGAGTGAATGTAATTGAAGCTATATATTACTTTTACCAAGACATGTATTGAAAAAACAAATTTTTAGTTTTATTTAATAATAGCAATATTAAATTGGTCTTGAAACTCCTTAAATCCACATGCTAATCACTCTGGGGAATCTCCCTTTTCTGCATTGCATTATCTTTTATATATTTTACATAATATAAAAGTGCCATTTAGTTTAAGCCTGCTTGCAAAAAGGAAAGAGAGAACTATAAGAAATTGGAGACTATACATGATTGAATTTGAGTTCACTTCACTTCACTAGAAAGCATTCTAGATTTGGATTTTAATTTTCTTAGTAAATATTAAGATTATTGAAATGTTTTGAGCATTTGTTTATTTACCTATGGCTTTATAAAGAGTTTTGGAATGTTGTGCCTTACATGTTTGCACAAATGTTCTCTCTACTTCCCCTACTACCAGGTTAATTGGTAATCTACTACCCCTTTCATTTCAAAATAAATATTTTGTTTGGTTTTTTGTTGTTGTAAATACTTGAGTGTTATGTGGTTTTAACTAACTTATTTGCATAATATTATTAGTAATTTATGTTTAACTATCAACATTTATTTTAAGACGGGTGATATAATAAGCCTCATAGATTTGATTCTAGATTGTGTTCAGCTTGACTCAAGATTATCTTTATTTGCCATGTCTCATCTTTATGCGCCCCTCTTATGGGACACGTAGATTACACGGTTTGTCTTGCCACCTCACTTTATTAAAAGAAAGCAAAATCACACATTGGATTATATTGAATATTGTATACATTATCGTTGTCTTTAATAGTCGAAGTTGAGACCTTTTGTACGGAAGCTTAATGTTGCAAACCAAAAGAATGTATCCCTTAAGCGTCTTATGAGTGGTCTTCACGTCATATTCATGGACTTGTTATCTGAATGTTGATTGGTGCTTATTCTCATGATACTGATATAACACTGCCCTAATTTGTACTTAGAAATGTGCTCGACGACGAATAAGGTTAACCATTCCCTTCAAATGCAGGAGTTTGGAACTATGCATGCACGGGGCCGATTCTCTTGATTCGTGACACTAATCTCATAACCTTTTGGCCCATTATTTTTTGTTTTTCCTTTTCTATTGCCTCTGATTTTTGCAAGACTATGGTAGGTCAGTGGTTGTTATATGTGGCAGGTGAAATTGGTATCAAATTAACCAACCCAAATGGTAGCACAACCAAACACTAATTTTGGTTGCAAATAGGATTGGTCAAGGTAGTAGCTAAAACTGCTGACCCATTTTCTATTTTCCTACTATCCATTTCATAGACTAATGTTCCCAAAGTTTCAACCTGAAACTTCCCAAGCAACCCATATGTGGAACAAATTCTTGCCTTTCAATTGAAAATGTTTCATCAAGTTTTCATCAAATCCAGAAATGTCAGTGTCACAAGTAACTGAACTGTGTCCTTATCATCTTTTATTCTTTTTGTAGAATATAGCCTTTTCACTAACATGAAACTACATGTAATAATATGAAATCCAAATGGTCCCCATGCCAGTGATGATGCAAGCAACAAGTGGTACACTTGCATGTATCTAATACACTAGAGTTCGCAATATGATCCGAAGTCGTAAGCACCTGTAATTTGATCTGAATCATATTTCATTTGACCCGATTCAAACAACTTTTAGTTGTTCGGGCTTATCCACGAATGTCTACTCACTTTATATCAAATAATGAAACACGATCTAATATGTGTTTTTATAAGATAAATCAAATTCAATCTGAATGATAATGGTCGAATTGAATTGAATTGAATCGATTTTAGTTCAAAATGGTTATTGACAGGTCACCCGAAATGTAGACAGTGTTGTAGCAGATCATAGCTCTAGTTAGCACATAGATAAAGTTAGTAAACCTTATCTTAATTAATTAATAAATTAAATAATGTATAAAAGGAATGGTTTTACCGAGACACAGCTTTTAATTCTCTGTATGCTTTTCACAGTTTAAATTGGATTTTTCTATTTTTTATTTCTATGCCACAGTCTACACAGTTTTTAATTTTTAAATTCCTTTCTCCATATAGGAAATTTACAGTAGCTGGTTTAAAATTATTGTATTATAAAACAATTATATAATTGGCATATATACATACATATGTATGTATGTATGTATACATACATATGTATGTATGTATATATGACAAAGATTAATTGGCTTAGGTTAAATCATAAATGAGGAGATGACACCTCGTTAAAATTCATGAATTTGGGCGGGTCGTTTCGCTCACACCAATTCACTTGAGTGGGTATAGATCAAATTAAGTAAGATGTCATCATCTCATTAGTTTAGTTAATGCTAATTCAAAAATTATATGGTTTAAATTCTTTATATATTATGTATAAATATCAAATATATAGTTACATATGAAAATAACATCATGGTGATATGTGAAAGACCATTAATTCAATAGAAAAATGATGGAACAACAAATGTCATTCCAAGCACTACCTCTACGTGTGAAAAAATTAAAACTATAAGTGACAACATCTTGTAAGCGTGTTACGCAACTGCAACTTAAGACCTACCAAAACCGATCATCACCTCTCCATGGTCCATATTCCACACTTAGTCTGAAGAGAATTTTCAACCTCTTACAATCTAACATCGTACTCAACTCCAAGAAAAAGTTTCTATACTCATCTCCAAGGTCCTCGCATTGACATGAGTAGGGCTTTTTATCTCACTATTTGTCCCTATCTGTCAAAATAGTAGGACTCTCCCCGAAGTTATAGATCCTTCTGTGATTTATATATCATCCTTTCTACAATGCTCGAATGACGTGTCTTTAAGGTCTTAATCATTTTTCTAAAAAAAATCACCAAATTTTGTGGTTTTATCTTCATCAAATTCTAGCACGGAAACAAGAACTAGATATTCAAAGCGAGTAGTCCGGAGTAAAATATTAAAACCTATGTGAAGTGAGGTTCATTATAAATATATTTACGGTGTGTTGTTACGAATTCATTCTATGAAAATTGAATTGGCTTTTCTTTTAGCTTAGATGTGTAAAGGAGAGCATAGGTTCATATAAAAAAATAGTTCTCTGTATTTCACAATTAGGTGTTCAAAATTTAGAGGCTCATGCTATGTGTTTTGTACAATTTTTATATATTTAATATAGGTCAGTTCTGTTAAACAGAGGTGCCCAAATCACAAAACTTTTCAGAAAAAATAATAACTTGAATTCAGAGACGTAAATTAGGGATTTGAATTTTATTTTTTCTACCAAAAAAAGAAAGTAATATTTTAATTGTTGCTTTAACAGCACTGCAATACTTTGACTGCACTTTTAACCTCAAACTAGTTTAACCAAATTTATGATAATTGTCCAATTTTAAAATATATTACCATTATATTTTAGGGAAAATTACACGTACCTCCCCTATTAGATAACAATATTACACATACTTACCCTAAAGATCATGTTGTAACTTTTACCTCCCCTA
>JAYMTH010003637.1:0-10668 GCA_036897465.1 Pelargonium australe | reverse complement strand
CAACCTCTCTCCATCAATGTGTTTGAGAAACACACACAATCCGGGAACAACTAGTTCTCGGATTAGAGTACGTGACCTAGATGGACCCGTAGATGGAGTGTACATGTCTTCAAGCACAAGACGAAGACTTGGATGATCAAATCATGGATGGAACATCAAGGAGCAGTAGTCTCAATCAACGTAGCAGCATGAAAACAAGTCTCCGTTGTCAAAGGTATTCTCTAAACAACTAGCTAGGACTTCTAGGAGTGATCCGGGTTAAGGTCATTCTATGAAAAGTTTTTGTTGTTATTCCGCTTTACTTTCATAGAAAACCCTTCAAAACCTTGCAAGCTATGCTTGCACATTTTGAAGTACATCTTTTTGTTGTGTCTTTATATGATGATATAAGACTTAGTGGCTAGTTGGTAATATATAGGTGCCTCTAGTGTCATATTTTGTTCTTGATCTACTGCTGTAAACACGTTGGACCATCTACTAATCAACTTAAATTTTTGTGTTGGATAAAATTTAACATGAAATCAGAGCTCGTTTTGTTTGGGCCTAGTGACCCATCTTTGTTACCTCCCTTGCTTTTGAGTTGGATAAAGTCTAACAATTTGGAAAGAGATATTGGTAAGTAAGTTCAACATTGAAGAAGATTATCGTTGCCATTCTTGAGTAGTCTATAAGTTTATGCTTTGCGGTTGGAGACAAGTTTTATATGAAATCAAATTTGGTTATGATTATTGAGCTTAGTGACCCGTTTGATTTGTCTCTCGACTTAAGTCCGCATATCCACGTGTGTGGCCTGAAATTCATCTATTATTATTCCGATCCTGAAGAAAATTTTAACAAATTGATACTCCCGACCAGTTAAGGAATCTCACATCGAGTAGTACTTCTAACTTAACTCCACTAATACAACTGCATGTGAACGTAATGACTATTGTACAATCTTTTGTTATATGTGTTTGAATATGATGGAGAGGTGAGTAGCTAGAGTCAAAAATTGTAGGAACATAAATGAAGTGTTCATGTGATTTTGGTGATATGAGCTCACCATTCCATCCTTGGCAGACACGATATGAAAAAGACAATGACTGCAATTTCATATCAAATCATGCATATCCTTACCGGGTTGCAACACGGAACAGTTGTCACGATCCGAATGCTTTTCCCTTGGTGATTCATCAACAACATGACACACTGATACGTATATATTTTTCGTTTTAGACTCCAAATTGTATGTAGCAATCGAAACTGATCATATGGATCATAACAAGGAGGTTGCCGGAGACAAGTACCGTTTGCTGTTGCAGGAGGAGGCGGAGAACGCCGAGTGGAGGCATGGTGGCCCTCCTATTTTTGATGCTGTGAACAAGCTCTTCGAGAAAGGTCGAACCAAGGAATGGCCTAAAGGGTCCTTGGAAGAAACAGTCCAAAACGCAGTGAAGACGTGGGAAATGGAGCTATCCCACAAGATGTGCTTACAGGACTTCAAGACCATAAACCCCGAGAAGTTCAAGCTAATTGTTAATGGGAGAGAAGGGTTGTCCGGAGAAGAGACTCTTAGGATCGGAAGCTACAATGCGTTGCTGAAGAACTCTCTGCCGGAGGAGTTTCAGTACTATAAACCCGATGAAGAGACCTATGAATCTTCTCATGATGCTTTCAGATCAGCCTTTCCCCGAGGCTTCGCATGGGAAGTCATTTGTGTCTACTCAGGACCGCCTTTGGTCACTTACAAGTTTAGGCATTGGGGTTACTTTGAGGGACCATTCAAAGGCCATGCCCCAACTGGGGAAATGCTTCAGTTCTATGGGATTGGTGTCATGAAGGTTGATGAGTCTTTGAGAGCAGAAGAAGTGGAGATTTACTATGATCCAGCTGAGCTTTTTGGTGACCTTCTAAAAGGACCACCCCTCTCTCATGAAACATCAACATGTCCATTTCTCAAGTAAATACACCAAAGCAGATCGGGCCAAGTGGTTTAAACACTTCAGATTCCCTTTGAGGTCTCGGGGTTCGAGTCTTTCTACTAACGGTATGAGGTGAACTATTTGAGTTTAAAGGGGAGAGCTACCCCCTGTTGTGTAGCTCAACTAAAAAAAAAAAAAAAAAAAACAATAACACGAACACAACTCGTTTAATATTCGTGCTTATGAATATGACACATTTATAAACACATTGGCACAACTATATTTAAACACAAACATGCTTAATCCGTGTTCATGTCGAAACCCAAATTGCCAACTGTAATGCCTAGGAAAATAAATCATACACAAACGAACCATTGTGTTTGATTTATTATAAGATCAAAACATTTAACAGGTACTGATTAAATAGAAAAGTTCTGGCTAATCAGAGGAGAATTCTCTAACTCAACTAAGACCAATAAGATACATATGTGACATTCTTTCGGTTTTCGTACATATATCTCATTTTTTTCCTACTTTGAAACAACAATTAAATATGATAATAGCAGTACACTGACTAATCAAGGGCACTGTGGTGTAGTATACATAATATACATTGCAAATTTGCAACACAAGTAAATGAATTGATTGATGTTAGCTTCATCAAACATAAACCTCACCTCGTCTTAAATCAATTTTGGGGTCTATGCCATGTCGGCATTCGTCTTCCAGAGCCACAGTCAACATTTCGGTGCAGAACTGATCATCTGGCTTCAGCCATAGCGCCTGATGGAGATTGGTGAAACAATTAGAATGACAAAGTGAATAGCAACAAATGGTTGCTTTCATGATCTAATAGTGATATCTATAACATAAATGTGAATGACGTGATTGCGAAAATGAAAAGTGAACATAATATTATATCTATTTATAAATACTTGATTTCTTACCTTGTGATAGTACATAATTGCTGCAGTAAAATTATCCTGCACATATGAGAATGAGCTATCATCAAAACTATAAGACACTGGTCACTATAAAAAGAGTCACAATTCGGTCACTTTGAGTCCTCTATGACTGGCAAATGAATGGGAATAGCTTGTAACAAGCAGAGTATTCATTAATATTTGTCTAAAGTAACTCCTCTGGCAGAGAGTTCTTCAGCAAGGGTACTAAATATAATAGTTTTACTATTCAAGAAGTATCACATACCTGCAAATGATAAGTGTATGCAAGACCCGCATATGTGCTCAAACTTTTAGTCGACAACGTAAGCGCTTTCTCATAGTATGAAATTGCTTCGTGGTACATCCTGATAGAAAGTTGGTTCCCATATTAGCTTAACAAAAACATATACTTTCCTGTTCAAGAATAATAGGTTATTATATCCCTAGAGACTAGATTCTATGTTTTAGCAAGAGAGTCAGAAGCAAGAACATGTCTGTGATCTTCTTCCAGTGTAGGAGTGACGTGAGATACTCGAAACTTATGAACTACATAACAGAACAGAAAACGCAGTTGCTCAACCACAAATCAAACAATGATTAAGACGCTATTTAGAGGTCAGGACAACATTGCTAGGTCACTGAACTGCTCTAATAACGCAACACTGCCACACCCACCTCTACTAAGAAATCATTTTATTAACCCAGCATCTTACTTCACCATTGCTGGTTTTGCAACTATTAACCAGCAGCATTGGACAAGGACAACACTCCCTACCCCCTCCCCATGTGTCTGAACTATGCATAACACATCAACAGCTCCCACTCACATCACCACCTATTTTACTAACTTACATATATAGGACCATATACTCTCATGATAATATGTTGCACCATTGTTAATGGGCAAGCTATATTATGATAAAATCTATGCAAATTTAAAAGAAAATACTGCTCTTCTAAAGGAAAACATACTTCAACTTTCTGTATGAATGAGCAAGATTAACCACAGTTGGTTCCCACATTTCACTTAAAGGAGATGGAATGTGGGCCAAAGTTTTCTCAAACCACCACACAGATTTATTGTACCTGAAAAAGTGTTTCAAAAGAGAGATGTATTGTCAAAATCACTATATACAAAGAGGTATAAAGGCAAATATGCATCACAACAAGAACATAGAAATATCTGATATCTCAAGGTAATCACTAAAATTTGGTCTCAACTCAATTTAACTTAGAAGTTTTCCCAAATAAACATTATTGTGAAGCCATAGTTGTTCTGACGTACTTCAAATTCAAGGAATAGAAGCTTAATAAGCTACTCATATGAAAAACTTGTTCGAACTTTTGCAAGTTGCAATGTCAAAAGAAGCTTACAATTTTTCATCACACTATCACTTAAGTCAATATTAATCACGAGTAGATGAAATTTTTTACTATCAGTCAAATGACATGACTGGTAAATAAGTAATCACAAAAGCTTTGCAGGAAATAATCTATAGAAAAATATCTGGAGGAACATTATGAGAAATAAAATGTTCTTACTCCTTCATATTATAAGCCACAACTCCGAGTTCATTATATACAAGCGGATCTGAGGGACAAATTGTCTTTGCCTGCATAAAAAACTGAAAAAAGAGAGCAGGTTAATGACTTATTTTTCTATCCTTGTTGGGAACTCAAACCATAGAAATTTTAACTTCATAAAAATGCTATGACCAGTCTCGAGTGAAGTGACTGACCTATCACAGCAGCCCATGCAATGTGAGTTAGTAGATCCCACCTGTGCATAGTGCACATAGATGGTTGTAATTGGTCAATCACGTGACTCCAGCTGATCATAGCATTGCTCTTACCCAAAAATCCTCATCCTTGACAGCATATCTTCATCAACTTTTATAACACATTCTATCAGTTTTAAGTTCGGCTCAAAGGTTGAAAACCAGCTAAGTATGAGGTCATTAGAGACTATATCAGTTTCTGAGTTGCTAAAAATTAATTACTATCTACCAACAATATTGGTTGGTTTTGGTTCGAGAAAAGCTCTACCAAATCAATATTGGAGAATTCAACTTTAAGACAAAACCCCATACTCTATTAACAGTATTAACTAGTATCTTTATTAACACAGAATTCAAAAGCACAACTCTCCATACTCTGTCAGTATTGCATTAACAAGAAAAGAAAGGCTTATGACTCATGAGTTAACAAATCCACCAAAAAGTCAGAATCATAGATGACAATGTGCACATGCTTAATTATAAAAAGCACACCTGTTCAGCAAGCTTAAAGCTGTGGGTCCTCATGTACTCCATCCCAATATACAAAGTTGGTAAATGGCACCTAAAGGTAAGAGCATATCAAACTAAATTAGTGAGAAGACAAGAACAGATAACAAAAATAATTATAAAAGAAATGCTTAATTAATAATTTAATATCCAACTAAAAAAGACAGTCCGGTAAACTAATATAAGAATTACCCAGGAAACAAACGAGCAGCAGTGCGATAGGCTGACATTGCTTGGTCACCTTCTTCTTGAGCAGCATAAGCATTTCCAAAACCTATCCACGCGGGTGGAAACTTTCCATCTAGACTTGTTGCCTTGCTGCAAAGTAGAACAAAGCCTATGATAGTCATTACAGAATCATGTAGGACGTAATCCCAGGCTGATTGGGTTCAAGAGCATAACCAAACTAAAATGCATCAGCAATCTGGATTAACTCTAAACATGTCACCACTGAACATTATGAACCACTTGCCAAAAGTAAATGATTGATGACGATATATACAAAAGGCATCAAACAACAAGCAGCACTGTTAAATGGTATCAATGTCCTGCCTATAGGAAAATCATTTTTGTGATCTCACTGAACCAGTGAAGAGCCCGATAAGGTCTTCTGAATCATGGAGAGGGAAACAACATAACACGGAGAAAACAGTCTACTAAACTAAGAATCTTGTTGTATTCAACACCAGGGTAAATATACTCACCGAATCAGCAAAATGAAAAGCTGACAAATTACACTATAGACATCAAATGAGAAAGGGCAAAATATTAACTTGGGCCTTGGTGCAAAATTTTATATGATGTTTACCTGAAATAGCGCCGTGATTGGTCATACTTCTTGATGCAAAAGTAATAGCAACCAACAGCAAACCAGGTCAAAGCACTGAGACAAGATTAATCCTCATAAGTTACAAACTTAACGCATAAAAGCACTTCAATATAAAAGTCGGAAGGAAAGTAGAGCTCTCAAAAAAGAATAAATGCTAAAAAATTATATACAGAATGGAAAAATATACTCACGTCTGAGGATAATCCTTCACTAAATTACATGCCAAAAGGTAGAGCTCATTTGAATGCCCAAGCTCCATGGCAGCTGCCAAATGTACCAATGTAGATTTCAAATGGAAAGGGTCTTTCTCAAGCAGTCTGTCAAGCAAACATGAAGGGTCAGGTTAGTTAACTTTTTTTTTTAATTCTAAATCATAGCAGCATGCCCACCACAACCAGATTACAACTTACACAGAAGTTAGTTCGAAGCATTTTTGATATTCACCACATTGATGGTAGTATTCAGCTTTACAGGCCAAAAGATCAGTGTTGTTTTTCATTGTACGCATGAAAGACAGATCTGATGAGCTACTACTTCGACTTTCTTTTTCCAGTTCTTTGAATTTGGATTCTACAACATTCTCTTTGTCATACTGGATAATACACAAAAAAAAATTTAATAAAACAAATAAAGATAACAAAAACTAGCTGGTGAACACTAGGCAATAGCAAAGAAGTTGTATCAGTAAATATTCAAACTGGAGATTTGATTACCTTCTTTATCAAACAAGAATAGAATGAAGCTAGCCATCCATCTTCAGGACCAAATTGCAAGGACGAAAGTAAACTCGTTTCTGCAATATAGTAGCAGTCTGAAACTAAGTACTGGAGCATTTCAAACACATCAACTAATTTAATATGACTAACTGAGTCCAAAAGTAGCTTTATAAATTGGAAAGGAAGAACAAATAAGAAATTACTTCTACTGGATTCATAATTTTATGATGTGATCATGTGATGCATGGCTAGATTATAACTCAAACTAATTAATCAACTCAGCTCTGAGACCTCTTACCCTCCTCACATGTAAGCATGTGGTTTTCAATAAGGCATTCCAAAGCCTGGAAAACAATGAAAAAACATCTGTCAGAAAGCAAAGTTTTAACTTTTAGTTACCATATCTCAAATAAGAATGAATAGAACTTCCAACAGCCAAGGCAACAAGTGACCAAATCAAAAGAAGCCTTTGAACAAATCAATAAATAGCACATGTATGATTATAAGATCAAGGACAAAACATTAGGCTTAGTGTGAAAGGCCAAATTGTTTTTTTAAGCTCTGGATGTGGAAATTTCAATCATTTGACAAGGAGATCCGAGAATGTATATTGTAAAAATCAAGGAAAATATACTTAACCCGACAAACATGATAACCGGAAAAGTCTAAAAGAAAGAAAAAATTGCACCAAAAGAAATACTGAGAGAACCACACAGCATGTACCTCATAACATAAAGGATCAGCTTTGATGGCAGCTTTGTACCTTAAAACATCAAAGAAGAGTATGTTAATGGATCTTTCTGATCAAAATATTAACCATTTTCTATTGAACTGAAAAGTTTAAAGCAAAAACATGTTTGTGAGAGATACTATTTTCACACTATCCAGTTGCATTCAATTACTATAGACAGAACTAGTTTACACTTTTACATAAGTTTTTTAGAAAGTGATCAGTAACAAGTGATTGCCGAGCCTGAAAGAGTTTTTCATGTGATGATAACCAAAGAAGAATAGACCCATATCCATACCTATAGTTCACATACAGATTGATTGAATTATTTTCTTTTCAAATCCATTAATTAAGACCGCTCAATGTAAAATTTCATGTACACGTACAAAGAGTCGGACATACAATTACATCAATTCTTTATTCACTAGTTTTGACAAGACCTAATAAAGTAAAAACGTATTGAGCATATCACTACTTAATTTTAAATATAAAAAAGGTTAAAAGGAGTGGAAGCAATAAAGCAAACGACAGGAAAAACTAACCA
Source organism: Pelargonium australe (assembly GCA_036897465.1). Lineage (NCBI taxonomy): Eukaryota > Viridiplantae > Streptophyta > Magnoliopsida > Geraniales > Geraniaceae > Pelargonium > Pelargonium australe. Next base: position 2,719 of record JAYMTH010003637.1, on the reverse strand, counting down.
TTGCCGAGCCTGAGCACGATTTTCAAGTGCTTCATATGCCTTTCCTCTTAAAAAGCATATTGCTGAAGATATCTGACAGGAGATGGAAATATCAGGGTTGTGCTACTCAAACTATGCAGCTATATTGCAAAAAAGCTAGCAGCAAGATATCAAGGGTAGACTGGGTAGTGCAACTAAAATGCCTTTCCATGAACTAAATTTATTTCGTTAAAAATGTTAACGAACATTAGAAATCATTGTCATTGATTATAATTTACATAACAATGTCTGTTAACTGCGTATTCAACAATAATGCAAATATTCAAATATATCAGTACCACTGGGAAAAAGTAAAATAAACAAAGATAGCTTACATTAATCTCACGATCTTCCCCATCTTTGTCTAAGTACATGACATGGGAGTCCTTCGTGTCATAGATATTCCCTTGCTCGTCTACTTTAGCCTCCCCAAGCATTGATAGGCATTGATCCCATTCCTTGAGTTCCTCCTGAATACAGACGTAATTTACAACAACAAAAAAATGATTTAGCATAAATTAGTCACATCCACTAAAAGGGAGTAACTTATACTGTAACAACGATAGTCGGCAAGCTACAAAGGTGAAAGCAATCACCCTAATGTATCTCTCACGGCCCATGAATTCCACCCCTCATCCTGTTATAGATGTCAAATCAAAAGTCCTCGGTACCAGATGTCCAACTCAAATTATTTGACAAAGGTGGAAACTATTGAAGATTGATTAAATATATGCACTATTCAGCACAAGATAGCATATTTAACGGGCAATCCCAACTGGTTTGCAATAACCTGAGATAGTTGTTTCGGCTCAGCATATTAACATTCAATAAAAATAACATGCATGACATTTCATTAGTACCATAAATAGCACCCTCCCACAGTCCCACTATCAGTAATTACATGTAATTTACCAAAAACCTGTCCTGCTGCAAAAAGTGTCCACCTTTGATTCTTAGATTGAGCAAATAAGATTAATATTGTTCTAAGTCTATTTCCAAAACCCAATTTGTAAAAATAAAAAATCCATTCAGCATAACAATTACTATGCCAATAGGATGGGAACTTCAAATTCCAATAACAAAATTCAAAGCACAAAACAAGCAAAGAAAGGTCATTTTAAGCTAAATGTAAGAAGTTGGAACAAAAAAAAAAAAAAAATTGAAATTGAAATTGGGGGCGCAGAGAAGAGAGACATGCCAGGCATTTGGCAGCTAGATAGCGGAAGCGGAGGTCGCGGAGGACGATCTTGGAGGCGTTGAGGAGGTGGAAGGCGCGGCGGAAGTGGCGGCCGAGGAAGAGGGCCTGAGCCTGCATGTAGATGTCGGCGGGGTCGCTGGTGAAGGCGGCGACCTTGTCGGCGAAGAAGATGGCTGACGAGTAGAGGTGCTTGCTCACGCAGTCCCTCACCACTCCCCGGAGCTTCTCTATCTCTTCTTCTCTCATTGAAACACCTCAATAGATCGATCCAAGGAAATTTGAATTCAGCGCCCGCCAATGGAGGAGCTTGACCCAATTTTGGCTGTGGCTGTGACAGTGAGTTGAGAAGATGGTTTTGGGAAGGGTTTTGGTCGAGACTTTAGAGAGAGAGAGTGAGAGAGCAGAGAATGTAAAATGGGCGGGAGAGGTTTGGTTTTTTATTGGGCCCTAATTACCTCTTATTGGGCCTTGGTTTTATGGTCGGGCCTTCGCCCGGATCCGGCCCCGAATAGAGGTGCAAGGTGCGGTTTTCGGATCCAAATTCGATCTTTAGATGTAAAATAATCAGATTTGTCCAACCCGACCCTCCGTGAAGATTGATCGAATCGTTCTCCGTCGTTCCGTTCGCAGCCACCTCCCTCAAACCGTTCTCCGTCGTTTCCGCCGGAACCATCTACACCACAACCCCCGAAAACCCAACTGCCGGAGCTCGCTGGAGATCTACCACCTCTGTTCTCCTGCATTGGAGCTCGCCGGGGATTTCCCGAATAAACCGCCGGTGAGCCTTAAAACAAACGGGTTTTGGGTTTAAACTGAAAATTAATTTTAGGGTTTTAATACTTTAGATTTGTTGTCATGGTTTCAATTTTGTTGTTTGTGATAGGGTTTAAATTTGGTTAGGTTTGAATTCTGATTTGTTAGGGTTTTAGTTTTGTATCCAATTAAAATTGGATTCTAAACATTATAAGATGTTTAGTTCAATCAAATTTTATTTTTGTATTTTGAGCAAAAATGTTGATTGTGTTACTGAAGTTTTAGTTTGAAACTTGAATATTCCAGCAAGTATGAATTTTCCAGCGCCGGAATCATCAAAGGCATTTAATTTTATTATGTTGTATATCTAAGTAATTTTCTCATTTTATTTCGTAACTTAACACTATTTTTCAATTACGGACACATTGACAACATAGGGTAGTAATATGTTTTGGAAAAAATAAATTGTAGTTATGTGTTATGGGACGCTCCTAATTGGTGTCCATAATTATCCCTTTATTTTATAAAATTCAATAACTTTCGTACAGAACTCAGAGAGGCAATGGGGACCGAGAGCAATCTCAAGAGTTGGGTGTCTGATAAACTGATAGAATTATTGGGTTACTCGCAGCCCACTGTGATTCAGTACGTGATTGGATTAAGTAAGTTTGGTTCTTAACGTTTTTTAATATTGTTTTTTTTTTTTTTTTTTTTTTTTTTTTGTGTGTGTGTGGGTGGGGGTGGGTGCGC
>JAYMTH010003636.1:0-10670 GCA_036897465.1 Pelargonium australe | reverse complement strand
AAAAATTATGTTTTTTTTTTTTTTTTTTTTTGGGAAAATAGAAGAATGTTCTTTTGAGTTTTTTATTATCGGAAATAACATAAATATTATTATTTCCAGCAGGTAAAGACACGATGGTGGTGGGAATACATTATTCAAAGCAACAAAGGAAAGACAAACCTACACTAAAGCAACTAAGAAAGAAACCAAAGGCGATTAAACATTATCCCCAGAAACTCATTATGCATAGATAACCTGAGAAAAGAAAAACTCATCAGCAGAGTTAAGGCCTCGATCTACATCTAGCCCAAACCGGACCTTTGAGCACCCGGACCATTCAACTTGTGGCGACGTCGTGCAATGACCCGGACCCCACGACGCCTACCTCCCGAGTCTAACTACTCTCTCGGCCCCGGCATGTTCACCAAAGCCGACTCCTCGATCCAACCTCCCACGCCCGCTCTTGCAACCGCCGCCTCCAAGTCTTCCGGACCATCGATGCTATATACTTGAACACCATGACCTCTCTCATCTGAACCTCATCTTCTGCCCGAGGAGGGGCGACTGAAACTGGCTCCTCCACCTGAGGGGGAACCAATTCCTCCCATGGCTGATCCGGGCCCGCCCTAAGCCATTGGGCCCCCATCATCGGCCTCCGCCCTCGGGAGGCAATCAGAGCCGGTGTAAACACCCACTCCCCTCCCAATTTGACCCCCCGGCAAATCGCAATCCCTGTCGATATGACCTAGAATCCCGCACTTATAACAAAAAGTGGGGACCCTCTCGTACTGAAACGAGATCACCTTCAGCGCTCCTCCTGCAAAAGCCACCCTAGCTTGCCGACGAAGAGGTCTCGTGACGTCGCATCGGGACCCGAATCCTGACATACGAGGTCCACCCCCCTCTAAAATTCACCGGGTCGGACTCAAAGAACTTGCCTAAACTATTTCCGATTTTTACGCACAGCTCCTCTGATGTGGTTGATTGAATTATTATTGGTTTTCCATGTAAACAATATTAAATTTGCATCTTCATTTTATACTAGGAGATATAATTTAAGTACCAAATAGTCACATAGATGTGCCAACTAATACGAGAAATAAATGTAAATGATCAGTCCAAAAAGTACATATACTTTTATTGGTACGTTTCTCATCAATTATAACATATCTCGTCGTACAATGAAAAAATATTACAACTTGCGTTTTACACATTCAAGTTTCATAAATTAGATCAACACTACTAATAATTTTTTTAGTTAAGCGAAATCGTAAATCACACCGCTTTTGAGTCGGGTCCGGATAAAACATTTCCGAGCAAAACCAAAAAGGCAAACTTAAAACATAAATTTGGCATCTGCTTCAACAGAGGTCGTGAATTCTAAGCATAGTTCCCAAAAATCTCAACTTTGACAAACTCATTTTCATTTTTACTATGAGCTGTTGTTATGCACTGGGAAGAGGCAAAAAGAATGAAACTCGTATCAAATAGGAAGATGCAAAACCAGAATTAATAGCACTAAAACTTGAATATTCCAAGGGAAGAAGTCTCTTGTAATGAAATAAAAAGTTGATAAAATCATATTGAATCAGTTCGATGAACAAAGAATCTTCCCGGTAGGCTCTTTATTTCTTCAGTTGTACTTCAGAATCTCCGGAATAGCCTTCCTGACAATCTTCATTTCTCATGTCCTATCCCGATCTGCACAAAACACAGAGCACCAAAACGAAACTATATTAGTTTTTGAAGTAGATATTGATAGTGATCTAATATCCTGCCCCATAAAAACCAAACAAACCAATGTACAAACAGTTTGTAAAGAATACTAAACCGTTCATATTTTGAGACAAAATTGCAAGTGAATCAAAACACTCATTTTGGAGCAAAACTATAAATATTATTAGAGCGGTTTCCCACATACATGCTCGAACAATGGGAAATGGAGCAATTGGTACTCTTCATAAAAGGCGTATATACATAAGCGAAATGAGCAAATGCATACCATAATTTTCTAGGATGAAAGTCTTGCTTTTAGCTCCTCAGCCACAGCATCAATAAACTCGAATGTATTCAGGTACTGATCCCGAGTAAGCCTACATAAATAATAATATATAAATAAAAAATGGAGCTGGTATATAGATTGAACATAACGTGAGTTATTTGGACTTAAATCCGCGAGCACCCAAAACCTGCCCCAAATTTTTGCAGGTTCGGGTATATGCCTGATTATTTTGGGGTCAAGACGGGAATGACAGAAAGATGCGGGTCAGAACGGGTTGCAAAACCCTCAACCCAAAACCAACATGGACCCGGGACCAATTGCGGCCGAGTTAGGTCTTTTCAACCCAAACCTGAAAACTAAACTAACCTTAACTAGAACCCTGAATTATCATCTCTCATTGAAGGCATATACTATACCAAGACCATGTGGAACTTACTTGGACCCATGGATAATGAGTGCGAGATCCTTGGTCATCTTCCCGGATTCTACAGTTCCAATACATGCGGCTTCTAGTTTCTCGGTGAATTCCAAGAGCTTAGCATTGCCATCCAACTTTGCCCTGTAAACAGGAAAACAGTTAATTCTAGCACAATACTTGCAACCAAACAGAAAATATGCAGGAAAACATGAACAAAACTACTATATTGACGTGCCTGTGTGCAAGTCCTCGTGACCAAGCAAAGATTGAGGCTATGCTGTTTGTGCTGGTTTCGCCTCCCTTCTGGTGAACTCTGAAATGACGTGTAACTGTTCCATGCGCTGCTTCTGCTTCTATGGTTTTTCCATCGGGGCAGACCTGAACCGAACCACATTCCATAAGTTATTGGATGAATTGGACCAGGCAAATTTTCTCAAATCCTTAGAACAAGGACTAGACGGGACTGAAAATAAGTGGACTAGACCAAATCAGCCGATTTAAATTATATATTACTTTTGGGTCCCGATTTAAATTATAGTAGTAACTGCTTTTATATAAATTATGACGCAATATAGATACGGTACTAACCAACACAGAAGTCATCAAGCCAAGAGATCCAAACCCTACAAAACCACATAACAAGAGGTTAGTGATCAAACCAAGCACAGACTTGAAATGGCATTACTTCCTGAGAGTAAACCTATTATCGAAAGTAATGCAAAATCTGAAGTAATTACATACATTAAGAATTCAGAAATATTCAACAGTCAGTTGCACAAACCTTGGGCTAAGAAATCACTCTGAACATCTCCGTCATAGTTCTTGCATGCCCATACATAACCTCCATCGCTCTTGAGAGCATAAGCCACCATATCATCAATGAGACGGTGCTCATACCTTCAAAGTCAACCATGCAATTTATGTATTAATACACACAATCCATGCAACTAATTGTTCTGAAATATATATTATATATATTCAGCCACTTACCATATCCCGGAAGCCTCAAACTTTGACTTCCAGCCTGCCTCGTAGACCTCTTGAAATATGTCCTTGAATCTTTATCCCCGACCAAATATGATAATGCATGGAGTAAGAAGTGCGTAGGCACAACATCATTAGTCAATTGTTGTAGAGTAACAGCATAAAATAAGGAAGTAGAAACTACATCGCATTCAGTTCCACTAAGGTATCTACCAGTAATGTTAGATACGGAATCCTTAAATAATTTTTTCACGTCAACAGACTTTGACTCATATCATAATTAAAATTAATGGTAAGGACGAAAGTAGAACTAAAAGTGGCATAATTTGGATTAAAATAGAATGAAATGGAACATTTAATAGTTCAAGGACTAAAATGGAACTAATAGAAAAGTACATAGACCTTTTTGGACATTTCTCATAATATAACAGGCTGCATACCTTCCATCATATTTCTTGAGAATAGTATTTTTGGTGCTAAGATACAGTGGCCACTTCTTCTCATAAGCAGTGGTCATAGATGCATCAGCGAAAGCTCGAATTGACTGCACACATTAATTATAGAGAATTTTTTTTAAAAATAAAATCAGTGCTCTGCAGCAATTTCAGACTCAGTTCAAGGCATCAAGGAATTTGGAGAATCAAACCTCATCAGTGTTGTACATGGCCAATGCTACTCCTCCAGCACCCTTGAAGTCATAAACCTCATATTCTGTAGCCTCTGCTCCTCCTTCTGGCACTGCAAGGAATATTTAGAAGCTTTTCTCAGAAATCAGAAGACATCAAAGTTAAGCAACAACAAAAAGGAGTAATTTATTCATCAATAAACACTGTAATATATCTAAAGAAAGTCCCATAAAGGCCGCAAGAAAAAGAATATTTTTTTTACCGAACACCAGCTTGAGTTTCCCAGGTCCCTTAATAACGGCATCGGTTGCCCGATATTGATCGCCAAAAGCATGTCTTCCAATGCATATCGGCTTTGTCCAACCTGCCATTAACAAAGAACAATAAGATCTACATTTCACATTTACAAATGGAGTAGCTAAGCAAAGGGAAATAAACAACGTACCTGGAATAAGCCGGGGAACATTTTTGCAAATGATTGGTTCTCTGAACACGGTGCCTGCAGAAAATGGCAACAAAAATAGAAAACAATATGAAATTTATGGCATGAATAAACTGAAGAGATCAAAATTGGTGAATAAACTAACCGTTCAAAATATTCCTAATTGTCCCATTTGGACTCCTCCACATCTGCTTCAAGCCAAATTCCTCCACACGGGCTTCATCTGACAGTTTCCAACAGTATATTATCAAATTTTATCCTTGTGTAGAGCTATTTTAGCAATGCACCAATAGATGCCGCACTTGATTGCCACATTATACTAAACCCAATCATGCATTCATACCTGGAGTAATGGTGGCGCACTTGATTGCCACATTATACCTAAAACCATAACCAAACTGTCAGAGCTCAATAAGAATCAAAAGTTTGAGAAAGAATTTTATAAAAAATGAAAGAGAAAACAAAACAACAAATTTTATTTAACAATGAAAATTATAATAAATAGCAGAGAACAAACACATACTTAAGTGTAGCTTCTGCACTTTCAATAGTAACTTTGTCGTCAGTAGCATCACGATGGGGAAGGCCAAGATCAAAGTACTTTATGTCCAAGTCAACAAAGGGGAAAATGAGCTGTAGACACCAGAGCAATCGTAAGTTTTACATAAACAAATATATTAGTAACATAAAATGATTGAGACAGAGTAATAGAAATTTGACCTTCTCCTTGATAGTTGTCCAGAAAATGCGAGTCATTTCATCACCTGTGTTTTAGGAACATAGAAGCAGAGTGAGACACGAGAGGCTTCACACGTTTACTAAATAAGGCTATTGCAAGAGGTAAACGCAAAAGAGATACGGATATGTCAAAAATTTATAAAAACGGAAAGTTAGTGGAGGCCATTCCATTTGTTGAATACTGGTGCATATTATTCCTTCAACAATAGCAAAGAGGTCGAGGAATTTTGCCACTCATGACAATAAGTAAACCAATTTCACAAATCACACACACTAAAAACGATTGAGAAGTGTACGGGTGCATTAGAAGATAGAGGTTTAATTATTGGAAACCAATTTCAATTGACATAGAGTTCAAAAAGTCAACGACACCAAAATTCAGTTACTCACAGCTTTTAAATAATCGATAAATAACCAGTCCTCTTCAACTCTGTATTGATATAATACTTCAACATTTAATATTAAAACTGTTTAGATCAATTGATTAAAAGAATGAGGTTCCAATTAGTGCAAAAAATGAATGAATCTACTGAACAGTCAACATTTCTAGGAAAATGTCCAGTCATCTACAGAGTACTTCATTATACTAATGTGAACACAAGAAAAGTAAAATAATCAAAACAGATACAGGCTGAATTATTAGAAACTTATTGACATCACATTCAAGCACTCACATATAGTCTCATCTTTTACATTATTAATAAACAACCAGTCCTTTTGAACGTATTGATTTAAAGGTGTTTGAATCAATTTATTCAAAAAAAAAGAGGTTTCGCTTAGTGCACAAAAATGAACAAATCAACTATAACAGTTCATATTTCAAACAAAATGTCCAGTCATCCACAAAAGTTTGATACTACTGGAAAACACAGAATCAGAAGTATATTCTATACTATGCTGAAATTATTCAGTTCAGCTATGAAAAAACTTCTAAAGATCACAACAGCTCCTAATCAATTACACAAACACAAGCATAGCTAGGTCGTTAGACTTCAAGTATCAACGATAAAAACATACAAAGCACATGAATCCATTTCCAAATACAAATCAACATCCAAAAACATAATCGCAAGTTAGACTTGTATCAACGATAAAAACATACAAAGCACATGAATCCATTTCCAAATACAAATCAACATCCGAAAACATAATCGCAAGGTGATTTGGATCCGAGGACCACAATATCCTTCAAATCAGTTGGATCAAACCACGCGATCATTATTTTTTCCATTTTGATTAATGAGATACCAAGTTTTTTAGCATGTTCAAACTATAATCAACTATTTTAGGCCAAAAAATCACTGGAAACTCAGATCTGCAACAGATCGGAGCCAACAAGAAGACGAAGTAGGCGAGAAATCTGACCGTCCATCTCGACGATGGGGTTGGCGACCTTGATCTTCTCCATAGCCATTTCTGTACTCTCTGAGCTTGGTTCGACGAAGCGAGAGCGAGTTCACGTCTTCGAGAGTGGGAGGAGATTCCCAGAGAGAGAAATGTTGACTGATTGGTTTGTGCTGTGAGTGATGAGAACGAAGAAGCAAAAACGGAAGATACGTAGAGAACGCAAAATGCGCCTTTTATAGTTAAATTTCATCGTTTCGTTGTGATGACAATCATTTCGATTATATTTTCGGATTTCTCCCTCTTAACTCGCTCTATTTACCATTATGCCACCACGCCTTATTTACTTATTTAGGGATAGGGTTGTCGTTTGCGAAAAAAAGTCGAAACTAAATGTGCAAATGTTATCGCTCAACTTTTGTATATTTATCAGAGTAAATATTAATGTGTATCACTATCAAGCTTGTAAGTCAAGTGGTAAAGAGTTATTCATCGGGGGATTTACATTCATACCTCATTGAAATAAGCTACGTTTTTCCTTTTTGTAGAGAAATGAAAGCAAAATGAAAGGCTAAGACGCCACCACGAGCCAACACGTCACTACCCGAGCATCATTTTGAACCACGTGTTTCAAACCCTATAATGTTTATCGATTCTACTCTACACCAATCTCCAACCAAATTAACTGGACACTCACCATAAGAGCTTCCAATTCAGCAACAAAAGCCGAACAACAACCCAAACACCCAGAATGCCTTGTTACGAACTGCTCCTCCCAATGCCAGGGTTGCCTTTATGAGCGCCACCATGAAGCATAATTTTCTAATATTATTTCACGTTTGTATTCCGAACCAAATCTCCACTTCTCTATATACATATATAATATATTAAAAAATCAAAATAAACAACTATGTCGCGTCACTCATTTATTCATCGGGTTAATTTAATCGTTACAAACTCGATTATTCTAAAACTCACTACCCAAATGGATAATTCAAAATAAATTAGAAATGGAGGACAATAATGTCAATATGACATACATATGAGAATAGTCTCGTATCTCTGTTTCACCTAACACATGACAACGACAATCGCAAGAGTAGATATTAAATATTTGTATATTTGACAATAAAATAAAATAAAATAAAATATCTTAATGTGCATATCCGTTGACGTGGCAGTCTCCGCCGGCCCAACCCATCTATCGTGAAATCACAACTGTTCTTGCTTTGTCAAAATTTTCTATTTGTATAACATTTTTTTTCTTGACTTTTTGTTTGCTGCTTTCTTACATTTTCTCTTATTTCGCCTCCAAATGATTTTGCCTTCTTGTTGGACCGTATTTGTGCTTCTAGAAGCAAACATAATTTCAAAGAAAGTATTCAAGCATGTGGATTTAAAAATGTATTTGATGGTAAATTTTCATTTTCTATTACATAATCAAGATTTTGACTCAATTTTCTTGTGACAAGTCTAACATGTTCGAAAATTGATCGGTCTATTTTATATAATTCAAATCCGTAAAAATGCAAGTTGAGTTTTGATCACCCGTAAATTGGACTCAAACTATCCGCATATGGCAATACATGCAATGGGCCTAAATGGATAGGGCAAAAAAACACATTTGAACAAAATAATAATAATAAAAGCGGCAAAACTTTTCATTAGTCCTAATGTGTCTCGTCACTTAGAGGAACAAAATAGCGGCGATAAAAAGTTCCAAATAAGAACACATGATTTTTTTTGCCCGACCCAAATTCTCATGCATGTCGTCTCTAAGGCCCAAACTAAGGGGTGTTTGTATTCAAAATTTCAAAATGAAAATGAAAATCAAGAATATATACTCATTTTGCAGCTATTCTCATGACCAAATAAAATCATAATTCAAACCTGGAAAATGAAAATCTCTCTTATTCTGATTCTTATTCCAAAATCCAAATAAGAATCAGAATAAGTCCCGTCCATCCTGGTCGGTCCGGTCCAGGCTCTGGGCCACCATACTACACCTGGATTCGGTCGTCCAGCCCCTTTGAACAGCCCTAGCTATTCCTATTTCCTATTCTTGAGCAAAAATTCATATATCATTGCTGATAAAAATATCTTCCACAAGACTGGTTAAGGCTATTTAGTCAATTGTATTCGACATGCATTTCTAAAAACGCCTTTGCAAGATTACTAAAGACTACACTTACAGCTTCAGCAGCTGCATATCTTCTGATGATATCAACTACTTCTGGCTTCAAAATCTCCTCCTTGTTTGACGCGTTGCAGAGATAATAAAGTGCGCACAATGCGTAATTCACCTGCCAAGAAGATACTACACATTAGCATATGCGACTACACATAATGAATCGCCCCAAAAGTATTGTGTTAGCAGAAGTTAAGAACCAACTGATTTCACAGTACAAAACCGGAAAATTGTGCAATAACTAACTATAGCTGCCAATTTGGATTTTGGGTTCAGGTCGAAAAGACCTACCCCTAACCCAATTTGCAAGAGGTGGACATCTTTCATAGAAAACATGGCTTGAAAATCAACCGGCCTTATTTAGTGCACCCCAAACACGCAAAAATGTGGGGTAGGATTTTTAGTGCTTGCGGGTTCAAGTCCAAATTCCCAGCTCATTGAAGGCATAGTATATCATAGACACAACAGGAGTTTACCATGATAGAACAACATAACGGGGAGGTGGGATTATTGAAGGTCGAGAGGTAGTAGCATTATTAGTAGTATTAGGGACAATATTCCAAAGTTACGATCATTCAAACACACATATTATGTCAATATCCTCTTCGCGTTCTAAAAAAACATATATTGTGAAAGTGAATTTTTCCAAAAAGAACAAATCATCAGCAACGTAACAGATTGAAATAAACATTACCATTATCGATGTTGTTTTATATATAAAGCATCATGAAACGTTTGCATTGGGTGGTTTTTAGCTAACTTATATGAAAAGTATAGAGATGAAACAGCACGAACCACAATTTTTTACTTACAGTATTTGTAACCGGGCTTGATAAACATTGAATAACAAGAGGGATCCCACCACATTGAGCAATGGTTGATGCATTCAATGGATCTACAGAAAATAAACAAAATGTCAGAAAATTTCAATTCATCGTTATGTCAAAACATTCGTAGGATCTCAGAAGGGACAGATATGAAAAGGTTATGTCCATTAGCGTTTACTGTGGAATCAAGCAAAATGCTCAAATTGAAAAACTTACCAGCACAAGCATTAGATATCCCTCCAATCCCAAATTCAACAAGCTTCTCATTTGGTTCCGTTAAGCAGTCCAGGAAGAGTTCCAAAACATTGAGCTGTTTAAAAATCAGATACACAAACAGTTATGCATCAGACAAGGGGCATAAATAACTAAGTTTGTATTTAAAACAAAATTCTCCCAACATCAGAGTTCAATTTATAAACCTGGCGCAGAAAGGTATAATTGAAAGGATCGTAAGCAAAATTTGCCAAATTGGCAACAACTTTCTCTTTTGATTCTGTCAACAATAATAACCAATCAGTAGGTATTGATCTTCAATGACTATAGTAGCATAAACATTCTACAACAGCTCAAATCATTCACCATCAACTCCAACATGAAATAGACGCAAACGCAACTATGCATGACCTCCAAGAGAAGCTACAAATCAGTCACAGTGACTAATCAATTCTACACTATTTGCTAAGCTTACAATTTCCAACCAAATCAGATCAAACAGTAAAAAGTTTAGTTCCAAACCTTCATCAGTTGCATTCTGGAATCGACTCACCAGCTCCTGCAATCAAACGAAACGAGCGATTAGAAAGAAAATTAACACAAAAATAAAAGTAAATAAATTGTTGGGAGTAAATGGAAGCGTACCTGGAGGTATTGCACTCTGGGAGTTCCGTCTCTTCCGGTGCGCTCCTCTTGCCTCCGATCATTCGTAAACATGGCTACTTATCGAAACCCTAAAAACACAGAAGGCTCAGTTGCTAATTGGGCTGAGATGAGACTAGCTTTTTTTCAATTTCCTGGTCTCTGAATCAGCGAAGAAGATGTTCAAATGGCGATGACGAGGGCTTTGGGTCCAATCGAACGGTCAGATCACAAGTATCAGCTACGTGATGTGGTTCATAACGGTTG